>CM068297.1:33370418-33517533 GCA_034768395.1 Linum lewisii
ATTAGTCTTTTGATGATTCTCTTAGTGTTAGGACATTGACATGAGAGTGTGGTGTCTAGCCTAGTGGTCATAGAGTCATAGGAGAGGGTTTTGTAGCTTGGCATTTCATCAAACACCTTTAATGCATCCTTAGTCACTTAGCTTGAGAGCGAGAGCCTAGGTTGAGTGGTGATAGGATAGGAACTTAGTGCGACGAGAGTGCATTGAGTCTATAGAAGGGATTTGCGTGGTCATTTGATTGCAACCTCGATCATGTTTGGCTTGTTTGTGCATTTGTTCCTCTTGAGCATGATGAAGCTATCTTTCCAAGTGAACCTCCTTTATCTTTGTGTTGCACCGCTTTGTTTGTTTGTTTAGTTTTCTTTATGTTTTCTTTTGTTCCTATTTCAAACCAAACTCCTTTTAAATGAATAGACCGTCCATGAACCGTGTGAGTATTAGCTTTTGAGAGAGCCCTCGTGGAATACGACCTTGATTGTTGTGAGTTAAATCTTGCACATCAAGTTTTAAGTGAGGTCTAGACTTGTTTGGTTGACGTTCTTGCATGTGTAGGTTAAGTTTGTTTGTGGGACAGTCTAAACCAAATTGTTATTGCTTGAATCTCAATGAGGCCGATCTTGTCATTTGTGAACTTGGATGTTTTCTAATTCATTTGCTTGAGGACAAGCAAAGCTTAGTCGTAGGGGAATTTGATGTGACTATATTTAGTGCATTTTAAGCCTTTGATTAGCCTAAGGATCTCCCATGTTTGATCTCATTTTGCTATGATTAATATGCTTTTATGGAAGTTTTATGCAAAGTGCTCTTTTGTTGTCCGGTTGCCACTTTGAGGCCAATTCTGTGTCTATTGGAGTTGTTTTCTTTGCATTTTCAGGATTTGGCATTGAAGTACTGGTGACAAGGAGCACGTAGGATCAAACGGGAGGTCAATCGGAGCTAGGACGGAGGAGATATGGTCGTTGCAAAATCGAGAAAAGTGCACAGCTTCATAACTTAAGTTTTCGGCGAGAACCGTATAGTTCTCGCCGAAAACCCTCGGTTGCACAATCGGCGGATTTCCAGAAGGCGGACGTTCGATTTATGAAGAAGTTTTCGGCGAAAACTTCCAGAGTTTTCGCCGAAAACCTATGAAGAAATTCCAAAGCTGCTCGGGGTTTTTCAAAGGAATTTTCGGCGAAAACTGTAGGAGTTTTCGCCGAAAACTCAGGCTATTTCCGGCAGACTATTTAAAGAGAGAGGGGTGGAAATTTTGGAAAACAATTCATTATTGAGCCTTCGACAAAACGCCTCCACCTCTTTTCTCTCAACTTCTCAATCACTTTTCTCCTCATCTCCAATCCACAACCTAGAGCAAGGTGCAATTCAAAGTAGAGGAGCTTGGATTGAAGCCCACAACCTTGGGAGAGGAGCTTGCAAGAAGAGGATTGCCATGGAGCTCTTGTGACCATCTCTTTTTCTTTCTCTTTTGTTCCTTGGCCATGTGTGGCTGATTTCCTAGGTTTCCTTGGATTGATAGATGGTTGTGCTAGGATAGAGGTGGATTGTACAAATATGCCATGATTGATCTTGGATTGTAAGAGGATGATCTCTAGACTTGTTGTTAATTCCAAATTGTGTTATGTGCTTGATTTGGTCTATCATTTGTGATGTAATGCATGAGAGTGCTTAGATTACATGATTTGTAGGTCTAGGGATTGAAGGGAGTGTGTTCTAAGAGATTAGATCATCTCAATTCAACCATAGTTGCATGATTTCTCACTTGTGCATTTTATCGAACACTTGGTGTGCATTAGGTTTTTCATCCAATTGAACTTTGATTAGTCTTTTGATGATTCTCTTAGTGTTAGGACATTGACATGAGAGTGTGGTGTCTAGCCTAGTGGTCATAGAGTCATAGGAGAGGGTTTTGTAGCTTGGCATTTCATCAAACACCTTTAATGCATCCTTAGTCACTTAGCTTGAGAGCGAGAGCCTAGGTTGAGTGGTGATAGGATAGGAACTTAGTGCGACGAGAGTGCATTGAGTCTATAGAAGGGATTTGCGTGGTCATTTGATTGCAACCTCGATCATGTTTGGCTTGTTTGTGCATTTGTTCCTCTTGAGCATGATGAAGCTATCTTTCCAAGTGAACCTCCTTTATCTTTGTGTTGCACCGCTTTGTTTGTTTGTTTAGTTTTCTTTATGTTTTCTTTTGTTCCTATTTCAAACCAAACTCCTTTTAAATGAATAGACCGTCCATGAACCGTGTGAGTATTAGCTTTTGAGAGAGCCCTCGTGGAATACGACCTTGATTGTTGTGAGTTAAATCTTGCACATCAAGTTTTAAGTGAGGTCTAGACTTGTTTGGTTGACGTTCTTGCATGTGTAGGTTAAGTTTGTTTGTGGGACAGTCTAAACCAAATTGTTATTGCTTGAATCTCAATGAGGCCGATCTTGTCATTTGTGAACTTGGATGTTTTCTAATTCATTTGCTTGAGGACAAGCAAAGCTTAGTCGTAGGGGAATTTGATGTGACTATATTTAGTGCATTTTAAGCCTTTGATTAGCCTAAGGATCTCCATGTTTGATCTCATTTTGCTATGATTAATATGCTTTTATGGAAGTTTTATGCAAAGTGCTCTTTTGTTGTCCGGTTGCCACTTTGAGGCCAATTCTGTGTCTATTGGAGTTGTTTTCTTTGCATTTTCAGGATTTGGCATTGAAGTACTGGTGACAAGGAGCACGTAGGATCAAACGGGAGGTCAATCGGAGCTAGGACGGAGGAGATATGGTCGTTGCAAAATCGAGAAAAGTGCACAGCTTCATAACTTAAGTTTTCGGCGAGAACCTTATAGTTCTCGCCGAAAACCCTCGGTTGCACAATCGGCGGATTTCCAGAAGGCGGACGTTCGATTTATGAAGAAGTTTTCGGCGAAAACTTCCAGAGTTTTCGCCGAAAACCTATGAAGAAATTCCAAAGCTGCTCGGGTTTTTCAAAGGAATTTTCGGCGAAAACTGTAGGAGTTTTCGCCGAAAACTCAGGCTATTTCCGGCAGACTATTTAAAGAGAGAGGGGTGGAAATTTTGGAAAACAATTCATTATTGAGCCTTCGACAAAACGCCTCCACTCTTTTTCTCTCAACTTCTCAATCACTTTTCTCCTCATCTCCAATCCACAACCCTAGAGCAAGGTGCAATTCAAAGTAGAGGAGCTTGGATTGAAGCCCACAACCTTGGGAGAGGAGCTTGCAAGAAGAGGATTGCCATGGAGCTCTTTGTGACCATCTCTTTTTCTTTCTCTTTTGTTCCCTTGGCCATGTGTGGCTGATTTCCTAGGTTTCCTTGGATTGATAGATGGTTGTGCTAGGATAGAGGTGGATTGTACAAATATGCCATGATTGATCTTGGATTGTAAGAGGATGATCTCTAGACTTGTTGTTAATTCCAAATTGTGTTATGTGCTTGATTTGGTCTATCATTTGTGATGTAATGCATGAGAGTGCTTAGATTACATGATTTGTAGGTCTAGGGATTGAAGGGAGTGTGTTCTAAGAGATTAGATCATCTCAATTCAACCATAGTTGCATGATTTCTCACTTGTGCATTTTATCGAACACTTGGTGTGCATTAGGTTTTTCATCCAATTGAACTTTGATTAGTCTTTTGATGATTCTCTTAGTGTTAGGACATTGACATGAGAGTGTGGTGTCTAGCCTAGTGGTCATAGAGTCATAGGAGAGGGTTTTGTAGCTTGGCATTTCATCAAACACCTTTAATGCATCCTTAGTCACTTAGCTTGAGAGCGAGAGCCTAGGTTGAGTGGTGATAGGATAGGAACTTAGTGCGACGAGAGTGCATTGAGTCTATAGAAGGGATTTGCGTGGTCATTTGATTGCAACCTCGATCATGTTTGGCTTGTTTGTGCATTTGTTCCTCTTGAGCATGATGAAGCTATCTTTCCAAGTGAACCTCCTTTATCTTTGTGTTGCACCGCTTTGTTTGTTTGTTTAGTTTTCTTTATGTTTTCTTTTGTTCCTATTTCAAACCAAACTCCTTTTAAATGAATAGACCGTCCATGAACCGTGTGAGTATTAGCTTTTGAGTGAGCCCTCGTGGAATACGACCTTGATTGTTATGAGTTAAATCTTGCACATCAAGTTTTAAGTGAGGTCTAGACTTGTTTGGTTGACGTTCTTGCATGTGTAGGTTAAGTTTGTTTGTGGGACATTCTAAACCAAATTGTTATTGCTTGAATCTCAATGAGGCCGATCTTGTCATTTGTGAACTTGGATGTTTTCTAATTCATTTGCTTGAGGACAAGCAAAGCTTAGTCGTAGGGGAATTTGATGTGACTATATTTAGTGCATTTTAAGCCTTTGATTAGCCTAAGGATCTCCCATGTTTGATCTCATTTTGCTATGATTAATATGCTTTTATGGAAGTTTTATGCAAAGTGCTCTTTTGTTGTCCGGTTGCCACTTTGAGGCCAATTCTGTGTCTATTGGAGTTGTTTTCTTTGCATTTTCAGGATTTGGCATTGAAGTACTGGTGACAAGGAGCACGTAGGATCAAACGGGAGGTCAATCGGAGCTAGGACGGAGGAGATATGGTCGTTGCAAAATTGAGAAAAGTGCACAGCTTCATAACTTAAGTTTTCGGCGAGAACCGTATAGTTCTCGCCGAAAACCCTCGGTTGCACAATCGGCGGATTTCCAGAAGGCGGACGTTCGATTTATGAAGAAGTTTTCGGCGAAAACTGTAGGAGTTTTCACCGAAAACCTATGAAGAAATTCCAAAGCTGCTCGGGGTTTTTCAACGGAATTTTCGGCGAAAATGTAGGAGTTTTCGCCGAAAATCAGGCTATTTCCGACGACTATTTAAAGAGAGAGGGGTGGAAATTTTGGAAAACAATTCATTATTGAGCCTTCGACAAAACGCCTCCCACCTCTTTTCTCTCAACTTCTCAATCACTTTTCTCCTCATCTCCAATCCACAACCCTAGAGCAAGGTGCAATTCAAAGTAGAGGAGCTTGGATTGAAGCCCATAACCTTGGGAGAGGAGCTTGCAAGAAGAGGTTTTGCCATGGAGCTCTTGGTGACCATCTCTTTTTCTTTCTCTTTTGTTCCCTTGGCCATGTGTGGCTGATTTCCTAGGTTTCCTTGGATTGATAGATGGTTGTGCTAGGATAGAGGTGGATTGTACAAATATGCCATGATTGATCTTGGATTGTAAGAGGATGATCTCTAGACTTGTTGTTAATTACAAATTGTGTTATGTGCTTGATTTGGTCTATCATTTGTGCTGTAATGCATGAGAGTGCTTAGATTACATGATTTGTAGGTCTATGGATTGAAGGGAGTGTGTTCTAAGAGATTAGATCATCTCAATTCAACCATAGTTGCATGATTTCTCACTTGTGCATTTTATCGAACAATTGGTGTGCATTAGGTTTTTCATCCAATTGAACTTTGATTAGTCTTTTGATGATTCTCTTAGTGTTAGGACATTGACATGAGAGTGTGGTGTCTAGCCTAGTGGTCATAGAGTCATAGGAGAGGGTTTTGTAGCTTGGCATTTCATCAAACACCTTTTATGCATCCTTAGTCACTTAGCTTGAGAGCGAGAGCCTAGGTTGAGTGGTGATAGGATAGGAACTTAGTGCGACGAGAGTGCATTGAGTCTATAGAAGGGATTTGCGTGGTCATTTGATTGCAACCTCGATCATGTTTGGCTTGTTTGTGCATTTGTTCCTCTTGAGCATGATGAAGCTATCTTTCCATAGTGAACCTCCTTTATCTTTGTGTTGCACCGCTTTGTTTGTTTGTTTAGTTTTCTTTATGTTTTCTTTTGTTCCTATTTCAAACCAAACTCCTTTTAAATGAATAGACCGTCCATGAACCGTGTGAGTATTAGCTTTTGAGAGAGCCCTCGTGGAATACGACCTTGATTGTTGTGAGTTAAATCTTGCACATCAAGTTTTAAGTGAGGTCTAGACTTGTTTGGTTGACGTTCTTGCATGTGTAGGTTAAGTTTGTTTGTGGGACAGTCTAAACCAAATTGTTATTGCTTGAATCTCAATGAGGCCGATCTTGTCATTTGTGAACTTGGATGTTTTCTAATTCATTTGCTTGAGGACAAGCAAAGCTTAGTCGTAGGGGAATTTGATGTGACTATATTTAGTGCATTTTAAGCCTTTGATTAGCCTAAGGATCTCCCATGTTTGATCTCATTTTGCTATGATTAATATGCTTTTATGGAAGTTTTATGCAAAGTGCTCTTTTGTTGTCCGGTTGCCACTTTGAGGCCAATTCTGTGTCTATTGGAGTTGTTTTCTTTGCATTTTCAGGATTTGGCATTGAAGTACTGGTGACAAGGAGCACGTAGGATCAAACGGGAGGTCAATCGGAGCTAGGACGGAGGAGATATGGTCGTTGCAAAATCGAGAAAAGTGCACAGCTTCATAACTTAAGTTTTCGGCGAGAACCGTATAAGTTCTCGCCGAAAACCCTCGGTTGCACAATCGGCGGATTTCCAGAAGGCGGACGTTCGATTTATGAAGAAGTTTTCGGCAAAACTTCAGAGTTTTCCCGAAAACCTATGAAGAAATTCCAAAGCTGCTCGGGGTTTTTCAAAGGAATTTTGGCGAAAACTGTAGGAGTTTTCGCCGAAAACTCAGGCTATTTCCGCAGACTATTTAAAGAGAGAGGGGTGGAAATTTTGGAAAACAATTCATTATTGAGCCTTCGACAAAACGCCTCCCACCTCTTTTCTCTCAACTTCTCAATCACTTTTCTCCTCATCTCCAATCCACAACCCTAGAGCAAGGTGCAATTCAAAGTAGAGGAGCTTGGATTGAAGCCCACAACCTTGGGAGAGGAGCTTGCAAGAAGAGGATTGCCATGGAGCTCTTGGTGACCATCTCTTTTTCTTTCTCTTTTGTTCCATTGGCCATGTGTGGCTGATTTCCTAGGTTTCCTTGGATTGATAGATGGTTGTGCTAGGATAGAGGTGGATTGTACAAATATGCCATGATTGATCTTGGATTGTAAGAGGATGATCTCTAGACTTGTTGTTAATTCAAATTGTGTTATGTGCTTGATTTGGTCTATATTTGTGATGTAATGCATGAGAGTGCTTAGATTACATGATTTGTAGGTCTAGGGATTGAAGGGAGTGTGTTCTAAGAGATTAGATCATCTCAATTCAACCATAGTTGCATGATTTCTCACTTGTGCATTTTATCGAACATTGGTGTGCATTAGGTTTTTCATCCAATTGAACTTTGATTAGTCTTTTGATGATTCTCTTAGTGTTAGGACATTGACATGAGAGTGTGGTGTCTAGCCTAGTGGTCATAGAGTCATAGGAGAGGGTTTTGTAGCTTGGCATTTCATCAAACACCTTTAATGCATCCTTAGTCACTTAGCTTGAGAGCGAGAGCCTAGGTTGAGTGGTGATAGGATAGGAACTTAGTGCGACGAGAGTGCATTGAGTCTATAGAAGGGATTTGCGTGGTCATTTGATTGCAACCTCGATCATGTTTGGCTTGTTTGTGCATTTGTTCCTCTTGAGCATGATGAAGCTATCTTTCAAGTGAACCTCCTTTATCTTTGTGTTGCACCGCTTTGTTTGTTTGTTTAGTTTTCTTTATGTTTTCTTTTGTTCCTATTTCAAACCAAACTCCTTTTAAATGAATAGACCGTCCATGAACCGTGTGAGTATTAGCTTTTGAGAGAGCCCTCGTGGAATACGACCTTGATTGTTGTGAGTTAAATCTTGCACATCAAGTTTTAAGTGAGGTCTAGACTTGTTTGGTTGACGTTCTTGCATGTGTAGGTTAAGTTTGTTTGTGGGACAGTCTAAACCAAATTGTTATTGCTTGAATCTCAATGAGGCCGATCTTGTCATTTGTGAACTTGGATGTTTTCTAATTCATTTGCTTGAGGACAAGCAAAGCTTAGTCGTAGGGGAATTTGATGTGACTATATTTAGTGCATTTTAAGCCTTTGATTAGCCTAAGGATCTCCCATGTTTGATCTCATTTTGCTATGATTAATATGCTTTTATGGAAATTTTATGCAAAGTGCTCTTTTGTTGTCCGGTTGCACTTTGAGGCCAATTCTGTGTCTATTGGAGTTGTTTTCTTTGCATTTTCAGGATTTGGCATTGAAGTACTGGTGACAAAGAGCACGTAGGATCAAACGGGAGGTCAATCGGAGCTAGGACGGAGGAGATATGGTCATTGCAAAATCAAGAAAAGTGCACAGCTTCATAACTTAAGTTTTCGGCGAGAACCGTATAGTTCTCGCCGAAAACCCTCGGTTGCACAATCGGCGGATTTCCAGAAGGCGGACGTTCGATTTATGAAGAAGTTTTTGGCAAAAACTTCCAGAATTTTCGCCGAAAACCTATGAAGAAATTCCAAAGCAGCTCGGGGTTTTTCAAAGGAATTTTTGGCGAAAACTGTAGGAGTTTTCGCCGAAAACCAGGCTATTTCCGGCAGACTATTTAAAGAGAGAGGGGTGGAAATTTTGGAAAACAATTCATTATTGAGCCTTCGACAAAACGCCTCCCACTCTTTTCTCTCAACTTCTCAATCACTTTTCTCCTCATCTCCAATCCACAACCCTAGACCAAGGTGCAATTCAAAGTAGAGGAGCTTGGATTGAAGCCCACAACCTTGGGAGAGGAGCTTGCAAGAAGAGGATTGCCATGGAGCTCTTGATGACCATCTCTTTTTCTTTCTCTTTTGTTCCATTGGCCATGTGTGGCTGATTTCCTAGGTTTCCTTGGATTGATAGATGGTTGTGCTAGGATAGAGGTGGATTGTACAAATATGTCATGATTGATCTTGGATTGTAAGAGGATGATCTCTAGACTTGTTGTTAATTCCAAATTGTGTTATGTGCTTGATTTGGTCTATAATTTGTGATGTAATGCATGAGATTGCTTAGATTACATGATTTGTAGGTCTAGGGATTGAAGGGAGTGTGTTCTAAGAGATTAGATCATCTCAATTCAACCATAGTTGCATGATTTCTCACTTGTGCATTTTATCGAACACTTGGTGTGCATTAGGTTTTTCATCCAATTGAACTTTGATTAGTCTTTTGATGATTCTCTTAGTGTTAGGACATTGACATGAGAGTGTGGTGTCTAGCCTAGTGGTCATAGAGTCATAGGAGAGGGTTTTGTAGCTTGGCATTTTATCAAACACCTTTAATGCATCCTTAGTCACTTAGCTTGAGAGCGTGAGCCTAGGTTGAGTGGTGATAGGATAGTAACTTAGTGCGACGAGAGTGCATTGAGTCTATAGAAGGGATTTGCGTGGTCATTTGATTGCAACCTCGATCATGTTTGGCTTGTTTGTGCATTTGTTCCTCTTGAGCATGATGAAGCTATCTTTCCAAGTGAACCTCCTTTATCTTTGTGTTGCACCGCTTTGTTTGTTTGTTTAGTTTTATTTATGTTTTCTTTTGTTCCTATTTCAAACCAAACTCCTTTTAAATGAATAGACCGTCCATGAACCGTGTGAGTATTAGCTTTTGAGAGAGCCCTCGTGGAATACGACCTTGATTGTTGTGAGTTAAATCTTGCACATCAGATTTCCCATGACTAAAACCATTGAGTAGAACATCAAAACATATTCTCATGACTAAATGGTAGTAACTTATTGAATAAATTATTCAAAACTAGAAAAATATAACAATTTGGTGAGAAATCTAAAAATTTTAACTTCCGCCAAAACTTCCCAGATTAAAATAAAAAACCCAACCTAAATTCCCATTTTTCCTCCGCACTCGCGCATAAATCTTCCTCCTCGTTGATCATCTTCTTCTCCAAGTCTAAATGATGTTATCTTCTTCTTCAAGTCTCAACCATGTCATCTTTTTCATGGTGATTCTTAGAAACAAGCACTTGATTTCCCTTAAGTCCTCTTTGATCTCCTATCTCTCCATGCTCTCTCTAGTTCATCTAAAAAAACTTAAATCTTCCCTAGAAATTGTCCTAATCATATCTAGATGGTGATTATGGCGTTTCAGTGGCCATTAATTATTCCACCTCTAGCTTATGGATTCTATCGCTTCCTTTCTTGCGCTCATCCCAATCAATGTGCCTTCGATCAACATTGACATCTTCGACAGTAACATTTTAGTTCTGGAGATGCAACGATTCATTTTGAATAATGCGTCTATTATATACTGCATTGACTCGAGTAATGGTGTTTGTTTCTACTGTTTCTGATAGTTTTCGTTAGGGGAATCATGCACATAAGAACTAATTTAGTTGTGTAAGTCCTCTTTGATTCAGTTTCCGAGCATTTTCACCTACCTGATTTGGATTTCTGTTTATTTTTGGGATTATTTCAAACTGTAATCTGTATAATTGCGTTCCTAGAGATCTATTGAGCAATGTTGATTTTGGAATCTCTAGTTCTTTTTCGCGCAAGACCTTAAGATGTATGCTTACTTGATTTAAGCAGATCGTTCATGGATGAATTAGCAGAAGATTTAGGAGTCAAATTCTAGTGCAGCAAACTGTTCATTTCTATTTGCTTGACTTCATTAACTTGTTAATTGGTGAATTTGATAGTGGTTTCTATGCACTGATCTTGCTATGGAAAGTGGTTTTAGGAGTACAAACATAGGGTTTGCCGAACAATACGTTGAGAAGGCGCAAAGGAAATTACTATGATGTTCTTGATTCCAAAAGAATTGATGTTTCTCCACTATCTAAAGGTGTGGTTGTTTCCGTCAGTTTTGAATACCCTTTCAAGTGAATCTATTTTTTAAACCTAGGTCCATGATGTTACACAATATTTTTAAATCTTACGTGTTGTACTTTAGGGAGCGAAAGACCCTGTTAGTGAGTATGAATTTGACGACAAGAAACTGGCAAATCTTCAAAGTCAACTAGTAGGTCCCTGATGTCAAGCACTGGCTATTATGTATTACACTACAAGAAAATTGAACAGTAGTCATGGTTTGTTAGTCACGGATTATTTAATTTTGAATAATTAGTCACGGTTTATATGAAAACCATGACAACTTAGTCACGGTCCATAAGAAAACCAAGACTAATATATAAACTGTGACAAATTAGTCACGATTTTCATATGGACCGTGACTAATTTGTGAACTCCTCCACGCTGGCAGTCCGCATTCAACTCTCATGGTCATTCACAATCTCTCTTCCACGCTGGCAATCCCTTCCTTCCCTCTTCTATTTCTCCTCCCTTCCTCTGTTATATTTCGCTTGAAACAATTCGGAGTAAACTCCTTCCCTCTTCTATTTATCCTCCCTTCCTCTGTTCGATTTCACCATGGACGATTTGGATTAAACTCGACGCCAATCCCTTCCTTCCCTCTTCTATTTCTCCTCATTTTCTCTATTCAATCTCTACTCCCTCCCTCCAATATTCGACATAATTCTCTTTAGAGTAAACTCGACACTAATCCCTTCCTCCCCTATTTGATGATGTTCTCTGTTTGTTCTTCCTTCGATCTCAAATCCCCAACACCGAATCCCCTTCGTTCATTCACCGTTCTTCGTTCTTCCTTCAGATCCACACTATCGACTCGGCAGTTAAGGATTTTGAAGGAGGAGTGTGAGAGAAGGGGAACATATCCACACGCTTCATTGGGAACGAATGGAGAATGTTGGTCGGTGCATTGTGGACAACCGCGGAGGAAATTGTCGAAGGAATTGTAGTTGGTGACCTAAATTTGAATTTGGGATTATTACAGATTTGGTCATTAATTATGATAACTTGACACTTAACATTGGAGTGATTGATTTGTATAACGAAAGAAGTTTAATTAGGACATTTTGTTAACTTTCTAACTTTATGGATTAGTTTGCATAACAGAAGAAACTGACAAAATGGGTCACTAGAAAGTCTTATATTACACTTTGATCACTAATCTTTGTCACGATTTACTCCTAAACCGTGACAAAGACTAGTCACGGTTTCGGAGTAAACCATGACGAATCTTTGTTACATTTTCGTAGTAAATCGTGATGAATTTTGATGGAAATAGTCACGGATTTTAAAATCATGACTAATTTTTTTAGTCTCAGTTAAAATCGTGACTATATGTAAAAAAAAACTGTCACAAATAGACTATTTTCTTGTAGTGTTTATTTGGGATGTTAAGTTGTCACTTAATAGGATGTTGATGACACTCGATTTGACGTGATTATCAGCCTCATTTAAGCGACATTTCCTTGCTTGAAACATGGTTTTAGGGGTAAAATAGCGAATATTCACTCAACTACCCTATTTCCTACCGATTTGGTTACTTTGGCCCTTTTTTGGTCTATTTGATGGTTTTCTAGTATTTTTGTGAAAGCACAGGTTTTTGCCATCATTTATGTAGCCACGGACGTGTTCAAGACCTCAAGGAGTGAACCAGAATTGAACCAGAAATCAAACCAGAGTCAGAACTGAAGATCCAACTGCCCAGCACAATGTTTTCGCTGAAAACACTATGAAGTTTTCGGCGAAAATACCTTCAGAAACCCACAGGCGGAATGAGCTGAATTACACTGAAGTTTTCGGCGAAAATACTATAAAGTTTTCGCCAAAAAAGTTATGAAGAAATCAGCCGACAGAAGCAGCAATTTACAAAGGAATTTTCGGCAAAAACTACCTTAGGTTTTTGGCGAAAATTCCTTCACAAATCCGGCGACTTAGGGGTATAAATACTAAGAGGAGGAATTCATTATTCATCTTTTCACAAAATCAGACTTTTGAGAGTCAGCCGACTCTAGGGTCGATAGATAGAGTTTAGAGAGTTCGAAGATCCGTGGAGAGATCGTGACGCCATCCTTCCACCTCGGAGAACTCGGAGCTTAAAGTTGAAGATCCAGGAGATTGAAGCTTCGCGGGAGTCGTCAGAATTAGGTTTTTCAGTTCTTATCTGTTCTTCCTCTGTATGATAATCTTCTTTGTTGCCTTTGATTCTTCTGTTATCGTTATGAGTAGCTAAACTTGTAGAGCTTAGATTAGATGAACCCTAAGTGACCCAGGGTTTTAAAGCGGTCACGGATTGGCGGTAATTAGATTCGAAGTTCAATCAGTTTCTCTTTGCATGATTGTTTTGTTCTTGATTGTTCATGTTTCTTTTCTGGTTGGTCGCCTAGATTAGGTTTTTACAAGCTAGGGTTAGTAGCTAGATGGTTCCCTGCTTTGGCGCTTAAACTTGTCTTCCTTGATCACCTAGTTTAGATTCTTGTTAAGCTGAGGATAGAAGCGAACGCTCGCCTCTCTTTCAAACATCAATTCAACCAGTTAACCTTATAATTGGAGTGTGCCTTTCATAGGAACCGATTAGGGTTAATCCACGGCAAGAGTAACTCATAAATCGTTAGTAATTGCACCAATTATTTAAGTCGTTGCGAGAGGCGACCGTACCCGGGCGGCTAGTTAATCTTGGTAGTTAGATCAAATAGAGCGAACGTTCGCCAGTCTTAAACCTAAGGGTAAGGAGTTGTGGTGGTGTATAGAAACCGATTGAATTAGAATTGAAAACCGCTGATCTGTTGATTGCCAATGCTCTGGTGATCTAAGGGGGATTCGAAATCTAAGTTCGTCTATCTTCTCGTTAGTCAACCTTTTAATCTTTCTGTCATTTATTTTCCTTTGTTCATTAGGTTAGAAGTCGTGGAACTCACACCACGCACTAAGTGTTTAAACCTGAGTAATTTGCCAGCTTCTTTGAGTAGTTGATTAGTAGAAACCCTGTGGAATACGATCTAGTCTACTTCGGTAGGTTAGTTATTTGATACCACTAAAACTGCAGCATTAGATGCATCATGGCAGAAAAGCATTCTGGCTTAGGGGCTCACTACTTTGCTTTTTTTGTCGTGACAACTACTTGACATGATAGATCCTAAATCGTAAACCATCCTAAAAGCTACAAAAAATATGATGTTCTTGCTGAAGCAGAAAACTTAATATTTGATGAAAAAAATTATTAAACAATTGATCAGCACCATGGCCACACGCAAAATGACTACTCGGAACTCACAGTTTCAATCACTAATTTAATGGATTTGAATAGTCAACTTTATTTTGTTAACGTGTATACGGCTAGGGTTAGTTTTGGTATTTCACCAACCTCAAGCCAACCCTATTTATACTACTGTAACCTAGCCGCCATGAGAAATTCTGTAATCCTCTCTTCCGCCTCCCTTTGATAATAATAAACTCTCTCTTCTTCCCGTGAACTAGTCGATCATTCTGATCGGAAACCACGTTAAAACTCGTTTCTCGTTATCTTCTTCGTGTGCTTTTATCGTATTCAACATGGTATCAGAGCCTTCCAATCAAGCTTACTCCGACTCGGTGGGTGTTCGCTTCAATGGCAAAAACTATGCCTTGTGGGAATTTTCGTTCCAAACTTTCATTCAAGGAAAACGTCTCCTTGCTTACCTTGACGGTTCCTGTGTCAAACCATCTGTACCGACTCCTGTTGCTGCCGAACCTTCCAAAGACAAAGAAACGACGACGGATGTCTCCGCTGATCCTCTCTTGACGTGGCAAGTAAATAATGCCCGGGTGATGTCATATCTCATCGGGTCCGTTGAATCGGGGATTGCCCTAACTCTCCGGTCTTTTCCTTCAGCCGCAGCCGCTTGGAGTCATCTGAAAAAGACGTATTCACACGTCAATACGTCTCGATATTTTGACCTAGAGTTTGCTCTCGCAAATCTCTCTCAAGGCGAACTCTCCATCAATGATTATCATCTTGCTGCAACCCAACTGTGGACTGAAATTGATTTATTGTCCAGCTCTTTACTAATTGGTGGTGCAAATTCTGAGTTTCTAAAGGATCGTCAACGTAGCCGCAGCCTTCAGTTCTTGGTGCGGCTTCGTCCCGAGTTCGAGTTCGTTCGATCTCGTCTTATTGCTGAAGACAAGACTGATATGGATACTATCTTGGCTGAATTAGTTCGTGCTGAAACAAGATTTATCACTCAAACTCGTCTAGATGGTCAACAACCCTCTCGGGATCTGTCTTTGCCGTAGGAAAGCCTCGACCTCGGTTCGTGCCTCGCAATCACTCCTCTCCCCCTGTAAGTCAAGCAACAACTCAGCCTTCATCTAATAGTTCAATCACGTGCACTTTTTGTAATGAGATTGGTCACCCTCAAGCTTTATGCCGGAAAAGGAATATGTGCAATTACTGTAAGCGCATCGGACATATTATTTCTGAGTGTCGGGCAAAGGGTAAACGTCCGTTTAATCCTTCCGGTAATCGTGGCTTCACTAGTTATGCTACGCAACCTTCTGATACAACTTCACAGCTGGATACGAGTTCTATTGCCTCTACTCATGATTCTGGTGCCAATCTTACTCAACTAATTCAATCAGAGCTAGCACGAGCTCTTCCACATGCCCTCTCTACAGCTTTTGCAACGCTTGGTCTTTCAGGTACTTCGTTTACTCGTCCGTGGTTTTTAGATTCGGCTGCCTTCAATCATATGTCTGGGGATGCTTCCTTGTTCAGTTCATATACCCCTGTGTCACGTCGTTCTGTTGAGGTTGCGAATGGTAATCGGTTGGCTATTGCGGGTATTGGAACTGTTCGAACCCCGAATATCGTTTTGCCTTCGACACTTCATGTTCCGCATCTTGTTCCTAATCTAGTCTCGGTTGGTCAATTAACGGCTTCTGGTTGCAATGTTTTATTTGGTGCGTCCGATTGTCTGATACAGGATCGTCAGACCAAGCGGAACCTGGGCCTGGGGAGTAAGCATGGTCGTAATTTCCATCTCGAATCCCTTGCATTGGATGGCGTGGTGCAAGCTCCTGAGAGTTCAAGTGTGGTGAATTCGGGTGGCTCTTTTGTTGATGGCAGTAGACATCTTGGTAGTTCTTTAGTTGATTTGTCTTCTATTCAAACTTCATATTCGGTTAAGCTTAGTTCGGATCAGTTATGGCATTTGTGGCATAGTCGTTTGGGTCACCCACATTCGGGTCGTTTGTTGGGAATGTTTCGTAAAGGTTTATTATCGGCTGACAATTCTATGAGACAATTTTTGGTTCCAACGTGTTTACATTGTATTGAGGCCAAGTTGGTTGCATTACCTTTTCACTCTAGTACAACGGAAGTTTCAGATCCCTTTGCTTTAATACATACTGACGTCTGGGGGCCGAGTCCGGTCACCTCTCGGCTTGGCTATCGTTACTTTTTTCTCTTTATTGATCACAAAACAAGGTTTACATGGGTTTACTTCTTACGCTTGAAGTCTGAGCTCATTCAAGTTCTTAAGGAGTTCGTCACCATGGTTCGAACTCAATTCACTCGTTCGGTTAAGATGTTTCGTTCGGACCCCGGTGGCGAGTTTACTTCCCACGCTCTCCATCAGTACTTCAAGGATAATGGGATTCTTTTTCAGCAATCTTGTCCGGGTGTGTCTGAACAGAATGGCCTGGTTGAACGTAAGCATCGACATGTGTTAGATTTGGCTAGTGCCCTTCTCCTTGAGTCCCGAGTTCCTCCTACCTTTTGGGTAGAAACCATACGGACTGTGGTTTATTTGGTTAATCGGCAACCGACTCCGATCCTTCAAACTTTGTCTCCGTTTGAGCAGCTCTATGGAACATCTCCTGATTATACTCATCTCCGGGTATTTGGATGTACTTGTTTTGTTCTCTTACCTAAGAAAGACAGAACCAAATTGACAACAAAGACGGTACGTTGTGTTTTTCTTGGCTACACTGATCATCATAAATGTTATTATTGTTATGATCCTGTTCTTCGGCGTATACACATTGCCTATCACGTCACTTTCCTGGAAAATTCATTCTATTACCACACTCCTCCTCCTTCTTTTAGCAATGACCCTAACCTGGTTCACATTCCTCTATTTGATGACTTATCAGATCCATCACCTCCACCTGACTTACCCAGCCATCCTATTGCTTCCACCTCACCCACAACCTCCATACAATCATCCCCACATACTTCCCCCATTTCACCCATGCAACCTACGTCACCCATGCAACCTACGTCACCCATACATTCCACCTCTCATACTGTCCAACCCAATCCCCCTCCTCCTATCACACGTCGCTCTTCCCGATCTACTCAAGGCTTACCTCCTCCCCGTTTCACAGACTATATTTCCTATTCTACTGACGCCGTACCTATCCCATCAACCTACAAACAAGCCTCTCGTGACCCTGCTTGGGTTACCGCCATGCGAGATGAGCTGAATGCTCTCCAGGAAAATCAGACTTGGACACTTGTTCCCCGACCTCCTACGGCTCCGGTCATTGGCTCTCGTTGGGTCTACGCTGCTAAGTTTCACCCGGATGGTTCTTTGGAACGGTATAAGGCACGTCTTGTTGTTCAAGGATTTCGCCAAGAATATGGTATTGACTATGATGAGACTTTTGCCCAGGTCGCTAAAATGCAAACAGTTCGGTTGCTTCTTGCTTTGGCTGCAAGACGAGTTTGGCCTCTCTTTCAGTTGGACGTCAAGAATGCTTTTCTTCATGGTCATCTCAAAGAAACAGTTTACATGGAGTGTCCACCGGGGTTTGACAAACCTTCAGATGATACGGTGTGTCTTCTTTAGCGTTCTTTGTATGGCCTCAAGCAGGCTCCTAGAGCTTGGTTTGAAACCTTCCAAGCTCTTATCCTGAAATCAGGTTTTCTCCAAAGCAAGAATGACCCCTCTTTGTTCATTAAAACGACGACACATGGTATCACTGTGCTCTTGTTATATGTTGACGATATGATTTTGATAGGTAGTGACTCCGCTGGTATCGATCAAATTCGCCAGATTATGAGCTCGTCGTTTAAACTTAAGGAGCTTGGTGATCTATCTTATTTTCTCGGTCTTCAAGTCACGTGGTCACCAAGTGGAATTTTTGTTTCCCAACAAAAATATATAGGTGATCTTCTTGATCTGGCAAACATGGGTGATTGTCGGCCCTGCCGAACTCCCATGGAGGTGAATCTGAAGCTTGGGAAGGATCAAGGTGATTTGGTTTCTAACCCTACTCTTTATCGGCGTCTCGTTGGGAGTCTCATATATCTTACTTCTACTCGGCCAGATCTTGCTTATGCTGTCCAGGTTGTTAGTCAATTTATGGCTACTCCTCGACAACCACACTATTCTGCTGTACTCCGTATTCTCCGTTATTTACAGGGTACACGCGATACTGGCTTGTTTTTTCCTTGTTCTGGTGACTACAAAGTTTCGGCCTATGCAGATGCTGATTATGCTGGTTGTATTGACACTCGTCGGTCCACTTCTGGATGGTGTGTCCAATTTGGTGATGCGTTTATCTCATGGCGTTGTAAGAAGCAGGATAAAGTTTCCAAGTCTTCTACAGAAGCAGAATATCGATCGATGTCAGAAGTCTGTTCTGAAGTTGTCTGGTTGGTTCGACTCCTTGGTGAGCTTGGGGTTTCGGTTCCCCGTCCACTTCATCTTTTTGGGGACAACACTAGTGCTATTCAAATTGCGACTAATCCAGTGCTTCATGATCGCACCAAACACATTGAAACTCATGTTCATTACATACGTGACTTGGTGAATGAAGGCGAAATCAAGCTCTTCTATGTCACTTCGGAAGAACAAACTGCAGATCTCTTAACGAAGGCGGTCTCGACTAGTAGACATTGGTTTCTGTCAGGCAAATTGATGCTCCGAAGTTGCCATCAATTTGAGGGGGGATGTTAACGTGTATACGGCTAGGGTTAGTTTTGGTATTTCACCAACCTCAAGCCAACCCTATTTATACTACTGTAACCTAGCCGCCATGAGAAATTCTGTAATCCTCTCTTCCGCCTCCCTTTGATAATAATAAACTCTCTCTTCTTCCCGTGGACTAGTCGATCATTCTGATCGGAAACCACGTTAAAACTCGTTTCTCGTTATCTTCTTCGTGTGCTTTTATCGTATTCAACATATTTACATTATAATAACATGTTCTGCTCTAGTAAAATAATTATCTTTAGCTATTAATAATTATAGACATTTTTTCAGTCGAAAAAATAATTATAGACATTTTCTATGAAATAAAACTCTTAATTCATAAAAATAAGCATAGCATAGTAGAATTAGTTTTGGCACATTGATAATTACAGTTTTGTTTACACTTTTTCACATCATTAATTCATTTTTGAATTAGAAATTTATCTCATTTTTAAAAGCATATTAAACTAGGTTGACTTCATATTAACCAACGTACACCTTAGTCAAGTCAGGTGTTGGTAAAGCTACGAGTTGATTCGATTGCATTTTCGTAGGGTTACAAATCACTAAATTTTGGCCCATTTGAGTCATAAGTTAAGTTTGTAAGACTTTTTTCCGCTAGCTCTTTCCACTCAGGCATCCACCTCTCTGCCCCCCCTCTTCTGCCGTCCTTCAGCTCCATCACTTTTCTCCCATTTTTTTCCGCCGCCACACCTTTCCAGGAATTAGCCACCGCCTCCCCTCTCTTCACCGACACGTAATAGATCCATAGACAATTCCCAAATTAGGAAATCTTAGAGAATCTGCTGATTCCTAATCATCAACAGAAATCGGCGACCAAATTGAGGTGGTAGAGCATTTATGGATTGTCAGAACCATCTCCAATTTCTAGGGATTTAATAATTAGAGTCCAGATAATCGTCAATAAGGTTTTTTCCTCGTTTGCGTCCTCCAGAGAAGCAAACCCTAGTGAGACTTTCTTCCATACACGATTTTGAATATGGATAGATTTAGCCTATTCCAGTAATTTGGATGGTGTCCAGTTAGTCCCACCCAATTGGGGTGTTGACAATGTTTCCTGTCAATGAATTGGGTTTTTTTCAATAAATACATGTATATATTAAAAATATTTAGGATTACGTATGTCGGTATGTGAAATAGTATATCTTTATTCTTCAGACTAGTGGGTTTCTGGACCTAGCCAGTAAGACTTTGATTTTCCCGTGGGCGAAAGAATCGAAGGTGATGAAAATACTAAATATGGTAATTAATTTATTTTTATAAAATTGGTACCCATAATTAATTGGGGCTGTATTGGCACTTATTAAGCAAATTATGCAGTGATTATGAATATAAATCCTCTATTTTTAAATAAATAAATAAAAGATTTCTTCTCCCTCCCTTTTTTTATCATTAAGACCTTCCTCAAAATTGGTGATTGATATGATAATGATTACAATCACTAAAACCTTTTAGTGCGAGATTTGTTTCAAAAAATTTACTCATTGAATATTGAATACAACGTAACTAATACGGTTTTCATTGCATTAATTTCATAGCACTAATCATGGGATTTAACATTCTATTCCTTAATTAGCTTGATTGTGCCTTTGTTTGTTAATTCTTAGTTGTGTGCATAAGATTAACGTTATACTCTGTCCTTTTTTATTTAAATTAGCGCATGTAATCATCTCCACCTAATTTCTCTTGTGAGATTGATTTACACATTTTTCGTTTGGCTTACACACGTAACGAATTGTACTCAATCATTGCAGGTTTTCCTCATTAATATCTATTAAATAATTACGATATGACATACTAAGCTTTATCTCCAAAATTACTTGGTTGGCTTATAAGCTATAATTGAAGATCTTAATCATGCTATCTAGTTACATAAACTTAAATCGACATACCCGTAGAGAAGGTGATCGACAGGGGTCGATGAACAAAAGAGGGATAGTGATGATCCTCCAAAAGCGTGCAAGAGAAGGAGCAGATCCACCGGTCTTGATCTCAAACTAGGAGGGTTTTACTTTCTCTCTCTTTCCTATAAACCTTTAGTGTGTTTTTACGGCTTGACTCTTATGATGTAATAAGATTTATATTTATAGGCAGAGAGAGGGGCCAAACCCTAATGATCTTTTAATCTCAACCGTCCATCAAGGTTTGAATTATTAATTAGGGTTAACTTCTAAGTCCAAACCCATAAAGGAAAAGGCTTTATCAAACAGTTTTTCCTAACCAGATCAAGTTAAGTTATTTGGGCCACATAAGAAAAGGAAGATATGTTAATGTATTAAAATATATCTTACATGGCCTATTTGAATTTCTTATGCCTATTTTACTATCAAATTAAAATGTGGTATTGTCATTAACGCGTCACACTGCCAACTTAATTAAATTTGTGGATACAAATTCCCCTCCTTGATTCGAAAAGGGCCGCAATTGTCATGGATGTTGTTTGTTATTTAATTTTTTTTTTGTCGTAGCACTCCTGGGCGGGAGTGAGCTATAGATTCTGAACTAACCTAGGAGATAAAAAACAAAGAGGAAAAAGAGGAGGGAGGCTTTGAAGGGGTCGGAGATGGGTGGGGAAGAGATTGTAAACTTGAATCGAGGAATAGTTTATCCTCGAATCAAGGTAGCTGTTTGTATGCCATAATCGGTGAGAACGTGTCCTTATTGGCGAGAATGTTTCCTTAATCACGAGAATATGCCCTCACTTTTTTCAGGACATCTCCCAAAGAGACATTGAAGACCGTGACCCAAGGAGATAAAAAAAGAAAAATATAAAAGGAAAAGGAAAAACAAATATGGAGGTGGAGGGGGAGGGGTGGGGGTGGAAATTTATCCACCGACAAAATGTCTAACCTACAGGTCTTAAGTTGATCACTCCCGAAGAATTTTGGTAAGAAGGCCAATGCCTACTTGGCAAGACCATGAGCAATGCTAATTTGAGTTCTTGGAATAGTACTATATTAAATAAAAATAAGCAAATTAATCAACTATCTGATTTCGTGAATAATTGCCTCAACCAAGGAGTGTAAGGCCTTGCAATGAGCTATTTTATTTTTTACTTGCTCTGCATCACCTTCTATCACTATGCTTTTTAGATTTGATTCCAAACACCAAAATATGGCTTCTCTGATAGCCAGGCATTCAGTAGTAAAAGGATAAAAAATTCCATTAAAACATCTCCCTCCTGAAAAAGTATGCAAACCATTCAAACTTCTAATGATAAATCCAATAACTCCACCAAAATTTTTAGTTGTAGAGCCATCAACTTGAACCCAAACCATATTAACAGTCATCGTTCCTTTACACAAAGGAACATTTGTCCTTTTCAACGTAGAAGGTTTAACATTTTTGGTTATGTTCGCGTGAGGAAAATTATCTAGTTGCTCATGGAGTTGAAACAAGAATTGGTCTGTTATTTTTTCAGGGAAATCCTAAGTAAATCTGAAACCCACTAAATTCCTTGATTTCCAAACTCTCCCCAAAAGATTATGAGAGATACTCTTAAACTCATAGGTTCCTTAGCAATTTTCCTCCATGCGTAAACAAAGGAAGGGCCTTTAAAATTATGAATTGGTAAATTGCAAAGCTTAGCCACCTTAGTGGCAAAAATACAATTGAAAAATAGATGTTCAATCGTTTCCTCACCATCACAACAAACAGGGCAGAATGACGGTAGTTCCATACATCTATGATTAAGGGAGAGATCACTTCAAAATTCTCCAAAGGAGGAAATGAAACTTTGATTGAATTTAGATTTTCCATATATCTTTCCAAATTTTCGAATCTTCCACATCCGTTGGTTCCAATTGTGGAGGATCTGCCTTTATTTCCATTGCGAACTCATAAGTGGAATGGACACAATACTCACCCAAGTCCGTATACTGCCAAATAATTTTATCCATCATTTGTCTCCTTGGGATTGGAATAGAGAGAATTTGATTAACCGAATCCTCTCTAAAATACATCTAATCTTAATTTCGTCCCAACACCCATTCGAAATGAGCCCGACCACTGAAAAGGGAATATCAACAATTGAATCTTTCAAACTCAACACTAGGGAGGAAGGTGGAACTGAAGGAATCCACTGGTCCAGGAAATTATTAATATGTTCCCCATTACCAACTTGCCATCATTGTCCAACGTTGATAATGTCCCTACCCTTAAGGACCCCCCTCCAGACCCAAGACGGGTTAGAGCCCTTGCCTGCTTGCATTAAAGACGAATTTGGGAAATATTTTGCTTTATATATTTTCGCAATTAATAAGGAGTTGTAATATTCTCCAAGTTTTCTTAGCCAATAGTGCATGATTAAAAGTCTCTAAATCCTTAAAACCTAATCCACCCTCCTCTTTTGGGAGACACAATTTCTCCCAGGAAACCCAATTCATTTTCTTCTTATCATCCACCTTACCCCACCAGAAGTCACCAATAATCTGGTTAAGTTTATTAATGTTTTACTTAGGGATAAGAAAGGAAGCCATTGCTTACATTGGAAGAGGCAAAAGGACAGAAGATATGAGAACCGCCATTGCAGCCGGAGATAACCATTTCCCTTTCCAAGAATTTATTATTTTTGCTAAAATGTCCTCTAGAAATCTAAAGGTTTCAACTTTGGAACGTTTTAAAACATATGGAAGTCCAAGGTAAATGTCTTGATTATTTGAGATTGCAATGCCAAGCATAGCACTCCACCTGGATCTAGATGAATCAGGGTACCCTTACTAAAAGTAACAGCTAATTTAGCTAAGTTAATCTTCTGGCCACTATACAACTGATAAAGTTGGAATAAATCAATGAGATTAATTATATAGTCATCTGATACATCCAAAAACAAACAAGTGTCGTCCGCAAACATAAGATGTGTAAGTGTTGGTGTGACATCCTAGGCAAATCACACATTGACAAAGCACGGGGGAGATCCATGGGCTATGTGGAATAGTTCAATCTTAATTGACATGACGAGTTTTGTGGTGTAGTGCTGGGGGTTTGATCTTGAGAGGAGGAGGTCATGGGTTCGAATCCCACCAATACCCAAAAACAAATCCGTGAGTACTGGGCCCAAAGCGGACAATATCTTGTCAGAAAAGGTTGGGATGTTACAACTGGTGTCAGAGCTTGGTTTGACTTTGCTGTATAGGTGAAGTGTTCTTTCTTCTAGGGAATTAGCTACCCTCTTAATGGAAAGAACGGAACACCAATGTAGTACTGCATTCCAGGGGTTTTCAACATTTTAACTGGGTTTGGATTCTAAAAGTGAAAGTGTGTTTTGATGAGCGAAAGTGTTTTTGAAATTTGGTTAACTGAAATTGGTTTGTTTTCGGTCCTCCTGAGTCTGGAAAAAGGTCATGGATTGAAAAGTTGTAGTGCTCAGCAGTGGTTGAGTGGGAATAGAGTGTTGGGATCGGAGAGTTGCTTAACCTTTAGAAATAGAACCAGAGTTAGGATGCTAGCTTGAAGTAGAAGTTTTAGATATGTGTTTTGTGAGAGAGTTGGAAGTCGGTTGAGGAAGGGAGTCAAGGATTGTTATAGAAACCTATCTTGTTTATTGATATGAGATTTTAAAAGAAGGTTTTGAATCGCGCAAATTTTGTCCTGCTTTATTTTCAACTATGTTTTAAATGTAATTTTAATCTATCAAGTAAGTTTTGAATTTTGATCAATGTGGGAGAAATTAGAAGGATTTAATAATTTGAGCTTTTGAGTTATGAGTATTTCATGATTTGACTTGTCAATGTGATTTTAGTATCGAATCCTGGTATTAGTTTCTTTGAGTAATTGGTGTAGCTGATTTGAAAAGCGTTTTAATGTTTTGGTATATTAACTGAGACGGAGTTGGGTTTAACTAATTTTTCTTTTGAGAGGAAAATTGTTGTCTTGGGTTCTTGGTTGGTTTGAAATGAGTTTGAAATCATTTTTACCTTTCAAAACTGAGTCATGAGTTTATGTGGTTTCAAATTATTTAAATGTTCTTGTTTTGAACGTTGGGGGGAATGTTTTCATTGGTGTTAGTTTTTAGGAATTTGAAAGCAATTGGGTATTTTAAACTAAAATAGAGTTTGGTTTTATGAGTTTGATTTTAAAGGTCTTATAACTTGATTTTAAACAGAGGAACTTGAATTTTGATTTTGAGTGGATTGAAAAGGATTTATTAGAGTTTCGCCTTTTTGAAAAGTGTGTTTGGGTTTTTGAAAACAAGATTGAGACAGCTTTTTGTAACGGTGGAGTCTAGATGTTTAGCTGGTGCTCGAGTGGCTCTAGTAGTGGTAGTCAGTAGACTAGGAGGTTGGTTGTAGGGGTAGAGGCCCTTGTAGACTTTGGTTAAGTTTAGTAGAGTGTTCGAGGAGTATGAAGTTCTAATCGGAAGTGTTGGCTTAGTAGTTCATGCTTGGTGTGAGTTGTATTTGTTGTGTTTGGGTTGTACTCTTGTGTTTGGTTGTGTTGTAGAGGTTCGGTTGTGTGTGTGTGTTAGGTAAAAGCTCGAGTTCGTGTAGGTGAAGTATCCTTAGAAAGTGTGTGTTGCTAGGAGCCGTTAACAGGGACTTTTGGGTTGTGATGTGGTGCTTAAGCTGCTACGTGTCGTTGCAATTTTCCTGTTGCATTACTAGAATGATTTGGGTTGTGAGTTCGGGTCTGACTATAAATAATGGGTTTTTGACGGATTTCCAAGATTTTCTCCTCTCTCTTTCCCCCAAAACCCTCTTTGACGAACCAAACTTCCCCCAACTTCAAACCTTGATTCTGGGAGCTACATGGGTCCGATTGGCGATCCGTTTCTTGCTACACGTTCCAGGAGACGAGAGGAATAGATCGCTCATCTTGGTTTATTGTATTTTGGAGTTAGACGCTGTCGGTGGCAGAAGGAAGAAGCTACGTTTTAGGAGTTGTAGAGCTTGGCTGTTCGGGTTTCTAGAAGTTGTTTAGAGCCTCGTCTTCTTGTCAGGTAAGGGTTTAGCCAATGATAGGTAGTGTTGGTCGATGTGACGAGTTGTAATCTGGCTTAGTTTAAATTAGGGATTTGATGAAATTGGAAAAGAGTAAAAGGGGATAGCTGTTCTGTGATTGATTGTCAGTTCATTGAATGTGATGGTTGCCTGTTGATTGTTTATGGATGGATGATTACTGCTATGTTGCTATGATGTTGGGATTGGGGCAGCCATTATTAATTATGATTAAATGGATCAGAACTAGTAACGAGTGATAAGGGGAACGGGTCTATGAACTGCGAATTGTGCATGTATTCTACTATTGTCAGTTGTGGTTGCAGGAGGGTGGTCCTGGCAATGTGGGGTCATCCTATTAATGATAGACAGGTGGATGGCCCTGGCAATCTGGGGTCGTCCTTTGAAGGATGAGCATGAGGTTAACCCTGGACTCACGGCATGGCTATCCATGTACTAGTAGGTGGGGGTGATCGGTGAGCTAGCCATTTTCCCTTGATTGGATGTATTGTTTGAATTGTGAGTGTCATCGAATGAAGTGCCATTGTGTGACTAGTTGGATTGGGTGTTTGGGTGATATGCGTGTTGGTGATTGAAAATGTGTCATGTCCTTATTTTAATGAGGTGGGAGTCCTAAATGTGAATTGAGAAATGATTGTAGAAAATGACGATGTCGGAGTTAGATGAATTGTGGCTGGAATTCCAGTTAAATGAAATATGTGGAATTAGATGGATTATTTAGTTAAGTTTACGAATGCTCGAACTGGGAAGTTGAAACTGTAAATGGATGTTGCTGAGAAGGTTGTTGTTATGTGGTGTTGAGTGACTATTTTGAATGCATGATCGACTTGTCAGTATGTATGGTTGACTTGTGTGAATGTATGGTTGACTATGTGGCTAGTAGTTAGAGTTCTTTTCCAAAGTGTGCACGAGTTATGTGGCTGTTATTGGCTTAGTGTCGATAGGAAACTATGAGTAATGTGAGGAGCTAGAGCTTGACACAGAATGGAATTAGGTCTTGCATGAACCTATGAGAATAAAACTGGAAAACTATCTTGCGATTGCTGTATGGTGATTGTGTTGATTGATACGTGATGTGGAGATTGGGACGAAGAATGATGGCTAAAAAACTCGAGTTAGAAATGTGAGATAAGATCGGAAGGGATGTGATGAATTTCTGTAATTGTATCTATATTTGCCAAATGTGGGTTGATGTAGCACTATGATGTGGGATTGTGTGGTGGAATTGTGTTGTGGATTTGTGACATGGAACTGGGAAATGGAACTGGTACATGGAATCTGGACACGGAATTGTGAAATGGATTTGTGGTTGAATGGAATTGTTTTGTGGATGAGTGTGATTGTTGTGGTTGCATTGAATGGAATTAAAATGATAGAACCGGAAGGAGCCAACGTTACCCCACCCGAAATACTGGTTGTGATTGAGTATGATTCAATGCGGTGAATCCCTTGGTTGGGTTGCCAAGGTCAGTTGATATCTCCTTCATGGAAGGATCCTGCAGGATGCGTCTGATGGTATACTCCTTCGGGAAAGGATCCTATATGGATGCGTCTGGATGATGTGATGGCTGGTGGGGTAGTAGGGGAACAACTCCTTATGGCGCCTAATTAACTCACCTAGCTAAATCAAGTGTGATGTGCTGAGTGTGTATATGTGATGTGATGTATGTGTCAGTGATCTGATTTATGATGTGCTGTGGACTGTGTCTGTGTTCGATTGATCCGTGAACTGAGTGTTGTTGTTGTGCTAATGTTGTAGGATTAATGTTGAATGGCTTATGGTTATGCTGCGTTGGCGCTCGATTGGCTCTAGTAGTGGTAGTTAGTAGACTAGGAGGTTGGTTGTAGGGGTAGGGGCCCTTGTAGACTTTGGTTAAGTTTAGTAGAGTGTTCGAGGAGTGTGAAGTTCTAATCGAAAGTGTTGGCTTAGTCGTTCATGCTTGGTGTGAGTTGTGTTTGTTGTGTTTGGGTTGTACTCATGTGTTTGGTTATGTTGTAGAGGTTAGGTTGTGCGTGTGTGTTAGGTAGAAGCTCGAGTTCGTGTAGGTGAAGTATCCTTAGAAAGTGTGTGTTGCTAGGAGCCATTAAGAGGGAGTTTCGAGTTGTGATGTGGTGCTTAAGCTGCTGCGTGTCGCTGTAATTTTTTTGTTGCATTACTAGGATGAGTTGGGTTGTGATTTCAGGTCTGACTATAAATAATGGGTTTTTGACGGATTTCCATGATTTTCCCCTCTCTCTTTCCCCCGAAACCCCTTTTGGCGAACCAAACTTCCCCAAACTTCAAACCTTGATTCTGGGAGCTACAGAGGTCCGATTGGTGATCCGTTTCTTGCTACGCGTTCCCGGAGACGAGAAGAACAAATATCACATCTTGGTTTCTGGTATTATGGAGTTTGGCACTGTCAGTGGCAGAAGCAAGAAGGTACGTTTTTGGAGCTGTAGAGCTTGGCTGTTCGGGTTTCTAGAAGTTGTTTAGAGCCTCATCTTCTTGTCAGGTGAGGGTTTAGCATATGATAGGTAGTGCTGGTCAATGTGAGGAGTGGTAATCTAGCTTAGTTGAAGTTAGGGATTTGATGAAATTGGAAGAGAATAAAAGGGGATAGTTGTTCTGTGATTGATTGTTAGTTGATTGAATGTGATGGTTGACTGTTGATTGTTTATAGATGGATGATTATTGCTGTGTTGCTATGATGTTCGGATTCGGGTAACCATGATTAATTATGATTAAATGGATCAGAATTACTAACGATAACGAGTGATAGGGGAACGGGTCTATGAACTGCGAATTGTGCATGTATTCTGCAATTGTCGATTGTGGTTGCAGGAGGGTGGTCCTACCAATGTGGGGTCTCCCTATTGATAATAAACAGGTGGATGGCCCTATCAATGTGGGGTCGTCCTTTAAAGGATGAACAGGAGGGTAACCCTAGAATCACGACATGGCTATCCCTGTACTTGTAGGTAGGGGTGGCCGGTGAGCTAGTCGTTTGCCCTTGATTGGATGTATTGTTTGAATTGTGAGTGTCATCGAATGAAGTGCCAGTGTGTGACTTGTTGGGTGTTTGAATGTTATGCATGTTGGTAATTGAAAATGTGTCATGTGCTTATTGTAATGAGGTTGGCGTCCTAAATGTGAATTGAGAAATGATTGTAGAAAATGACGATGTCGGAGTTAGATGAATTGTGGCTGGAATTCCAGTTAAATGAAATATGTGGAATTAGATGGATTATTTAGTTAAGTTTACGAATGCTCGAACTGGGAAGTTGAAACTGTAAATGGATGTTGCTGAGAAGGTTACTGTTATGTGGTGTTGAGTGACTATTTTGAATGCATGATCGACTTGTCAGTATGTATGGTTGACTTGTGTGAATGTATGGTTGACTATGTGGCTAGTAGTTAGAGTTCTTTTCCAAAGTGTGCACGAGTTATGTGGCTGTTATTGGCTTAGTGTCGATAGGAAACTATGAGTAATGTGAGGAGCTAGAGCTTGACACAGAATGGAATTAGGTCTTGCATGAACCTATGAGAATAAAACTGGAAAACTATCTTGCGATTGCTGTATGGTGATTGTGTTGATTGATACGTGATGTGGAGATTGGGACGAAGAATGATGGCTAAAAAACTCGAGTTAGAAATGTGAGATAAGATCGGAAGGGATGTGATGAATTTCTGTAATTGTATATATATTTGCCAAATGTGGGTTGATGTAGCACTATGATGTGGGATTGTGTGGTGGAATTGTGTTGTGGAATTGTGTTGTGGACTTGTGACATGGAATTGGGACACGGAATTGTGAAATGGATTTGTGGTTGAATGGAATTGTTTTCTGGATGAGTGTGATTGTTGTGGTTGCATTAAATGGAATTAAAATTATAGAACAAGAAGGAGCCAACGTTACCCCACCTGAAATACTGGTTGTGATTGAGTTCGATTCACTAGGGTGAATCCCTTGGTTGGGTTTCCAAGTTCGGTTGATATCTCCTTCTTGGAAGGATCCTGTGGGATGCGTCTGATGGTATACTCCTTCGGGGAAGAATCCTATATGGATGTGTCTGGATGATGTGATGGCCGGCGGGGTAGCCGGGGAACAACTCTTTATGGCGCCTAATTAACTCACCTAGCTAAATCAAGTGTGATGTGTTGAGTGTATATATGTGATGTGATGTATGTGTCTGTGATCTGATTTATGATGTGTTGTGGACTGTGTTGGATTGATCCGTGAACTGAGTGGTGTTGTTGTGCTAATGTTGTAGGATTGATGTTGAATGGCTTATGGTTGTGTTGAAGCTATGAATTATGAATTGTTAGTGTAGGTAACTACTCTTGGGTGATAGCTTAGACTGCTTTGAGAGGTCTAATAACTCACTTAGTGAATTGAAATGTGGACAATGATGTAACATCCACGTCCAACCGGATGGATTGGAACTCAAGTTCGGTTGACTAGAGTGCTTGATTCAGTGCTTACGAGGTCCCATTGAGGTGTAGGACGTTCGTGTTTAAGGCGAGTTGGGGGTACAAGTGAGTGTGCTGGGTTGTGAAGAACACACACCGTGTGTTGTAACACATGCTGTGTGTTATAATACACACCGTGTGTTGTGAGATACACGGTCGTGCAGTAATTCTTGCAATTCTCGTCGAAAGTTCTAGTTTATGATACACTACCGTGTTTTATAGAAACACATCGTGTAGTGTCATAACACACGCCGTGTGTTATGAAACATGCCGTGTATCATGACCTTCATATAAAAGAAAGATTTTGCACGGAAATCCATAACTTCTCAGTCCTTTCTCTCTCCCGAAAAGCCATTGACGAACCATTTTCGAGCAAACTTCAGAAGGTGATTTCGGGAGCTGTAGAGGTCAGAATTGAGTTCCGTTTGTTGCTATGAGTTTGTAGCGACAAGGAGAAGAGATCACTAACCTCAATTTCTGGTTTTGCCGAGTAGGTATCGGTCAGTGAGGAAGGTTAGGCTACGAGTTTGGAGTTGGGGAAACTTGGTTTCTGAAGAACTAGAAGACGATTAGAGCCTCGTCTTCTATTCCAGGTGAGGGCTTAGCGTTGTATAGGTAGTTTGGACAGTGTGAGGAGTTCTAATATTGACTTAGATGAAATCTAGGGGATGCATGGAAATGATGAGTGTAAAAGGGGTAAATTGTTCTGTGATTGAGCTTGATTGTCGTCGATGATTGTTGTGGTGGTTTGTCGTTGTTGATTGCTGCGATGTGGGTGTGGGGGGTGAACTGAAATAAATTGTTAAATGGAACGACATAGAGTTGAGAGATAGGATGAAATGGGATGGGGGTGTAAGTGCTATGTTATATGGATTGTCAGTTGTGGATGCAGGAGAGTGGCCCTGCCAATGTGGGGTCATTCTGAGTAAGACGTACAGGTGGGTGACCCCTAAACTCAGACATGGCTTCCCCTGTACTTGCTGGTGGGGGTGGCCGGTGAGCTAGCCGCTTACCTTATTGGTTGATTGTGTTGTGAATTGTGGATGTGGCAGGAGCATGGAGTTGTTGAAATGATCTGTGAACTGTGGAAGTGTTATGGAATATGTGATTGTGCGATGGTTGTGGTTGTGATAAGTTGTGTTAGAAATGTGACGTTGGAACTTGATTACAAAAGTAGAACCTACCCCACCCGAAATACTGTTGAGATCGAGTTTGATTCACTGGGGTGAATCCCATGACGGGGAGTCATGGAGGTTGAAATATCCGTTACGAAAGGATCCCAATGGGGATGCATCGTGATAGCTTCGTGGAGGAAGGATCCCCAAGGGGATGTGTCATGTTATCTCCCCAAGAGGGAAAGATCCTATGGGATGTGTGTTGATGTGATGGCCGGCGGTGGTGGTGTGGATAACTCCTTGGCGCCTAATAACTCACCTAGAATGAATATGTGTATCTGGTTGTGCGTGTGCATGTGGTGTGTGTATCGGTTGGTAAATGTGACTTAGTTGTGAATCATGTGATGTATATGTATGTTGCTCAATTATGTCGTGTCAATGCTGTGAATTGTGAATGAGAATGTTGAACTGACTTATGTGATCACCGAGACTGTTTTAGGATGTTAAAATCTGGAAAGGGTTAAGGTAAGGTTCCATTGTCGATGTCTTGTGCTGAGTTTGGAACCGCTCCTTGGTTTAAAACAATGTGTAGGTAGGCCCAGTGGGTTCACTCAATTTCAGCAGGAAATTCATCCCTTCTCCCTTTCAGGATCTCGTGGCTAGTGGGGGTGATCGTTGGAGTGAGAGCTTGAGGGTTGACTTCAAGAAGTTTCGGACCGAAGCTATGAGGTGAAGACTGGTGCCTACTTGGAGTTGACTTGTTCTTTATTTCAGTTGACCTTGGATATTTTGGGAGAGGGGTTTTTTCATGGATTTATGTACTTTGGGTTTATGTTGGATTCTATGGGTTTTATGATGGATTTGGGATTGTAAATAGTTTACGTTTTCACGGTTTATGGAGGCCTCTTATGTTGACTTTTATTTACGTTGATTTCTACTTAGTAATGCTCGAGATCGGTTCAACCATGGGTTTCACCGGGTTGATTCAGGTCGGGTGTTGCAAATGGTATCAGAGCCTGGTTAGTCGCTGTTGTACTGGTTGATCGCCTCCTCCCCTTGGGGAGTAATTAACCTCGTTGAGGGAGCGGATGAGACATCGGTATAGGACCGACATTCCAAGGGTTTTTGTCAAACTCATTTCAATGGGTGGGAAGTTTTGAAACGAGTGGTGAATTGAGTTGTTTGAAGTTTCTTGAAAGGTCAAATGAACTTTTTAAATGTCCTCCTGTAGTGAATCCAGTCAAGCAAGGGGAAGTAGGTCCACCGGGAACTCGGGGTACGAAGGAGGAGTTCTTAGGTTTCAGCCGAGTTTGTTGAAAGGCTGGAACTTTGGGGAGTTTAATGGAGAAGTGGCTGATCCTGAGGTGGCTGTGATGTGAACCACTGCAACCTGGGCAGACGACCCTTAAACACCACAAGCTGATGATCCTAGCAACGAGAGGAAACCGTCAAAACCGGGGATGGAAGAGGACTTTGACCCGCTAGCTATAAATGAGCTAGGAACCAGAAGTATCAAGTCGAGGGCGCCACTTAAAGAGGATGATACTCTTGATGATAAGCCAATCCTTCAGTATTGCAACATGCAAATACAATAAGGGTTTCAAGAACAAAGTTCTATAAAGGGGTTGTTTATTCAAAGGGTTCGTGAGTACAAGATGTGGTCGGCGGCCTCCTTATATAGGTGAGGGAACAAGCTCTCCTCCCTAAATACTACTTCCTAAATAAGAATAAAATAAAGAGTCCTATTCCTAAAAAGAATCCTAAAACCCCTAAATAATCCGACCAAAAAGGAATAAACAATTAAAATAGTCTTAAAACCGAAAATACAACTCAAATAGGAATAAAACACTTTGAAAACCCTAATCTTGTAATTTAGGGTTTCCTAGTCCGGGTGGGACTAGGACTCGTCGGGTCCGCCGGTCTCGGGCTGGGCCTTTGCTTCGGCTCCGGGCTTCTTCTCAAACGGTGGTCCTTCGTCGAGCCTTGGGGCCTGATGCTCCGGGCTTGTCCAGGGGCTAGGGGCTTGCCAAAAGGCTCGGGCCATATAGTGGTTAACCTCATAAAGTATTCCCGATCGGCCCGGCTCTCGGTCTAGGGCTCGGGGCTGGGCCTTTCTGGGGTCTTCTCCATTTATGCTTAGGGCTTCCTTTCCTAGCTTCAGGCATCTCCTTAGGTAGCTCCATATGTGGCTCTCGTGAGATAGGGTCCGGCCAGGAGTGGTGCCTTGGAACCATGGGCTCCTATTCTTCTCAAGACTTGGCTTCGGGTCAGTCTTGGGTGGCCATCCCTTTTTGGCTATGTACTCTTGAGCTTTCCTGTTCCTGTACTCCAGAAATGCTTCCAGAGGGTCTCTGGAGTGTGCCTCGTCTTTAGGACCCTTGGAGGTTAGGCCAGGATCTGACTGAGGCTTGTCCTCAGCCCTAGGGTTTCTACACTCGGCCAGCAGCATGGCCTGGAGTGGCATTTCTTCCTTCTGAGTTTTCCTACCTGGAGGGGGAGGCCTTAGTCTATATTTCATCTCATACCTTGGTTTGAGAGCTTGTAGGTGGCCTGCTCTTGGTCCTACACGTTTCTTGTAAGGCCCTAGGTTCTGCCTCGGACAGGTGACCCTAGTGGGGTGTAGGAGTACCTGCGGGTACTAGGGCAATCGGGCTGGGTCATATCATCCTCCTCTTCTTGCCTTGGATTTGTCCCCAAATCCATATTGGGCCCTCTCCGGCTACTCATCACTCTCTTCCAAACTTCAGCAATTTTATTGGCCACGGTCGGGGAAGACTCAGCATCATCTTCAGCCTGGTAGTGTCACTTGAGTCAGTGATGGACCAAGGCTCGGGTCATTCAACGCTTGCTCCTTCGGTCTCCATAGCTCCTTCTCCTGAAAAACTATCAACAAGAATGTTAAGGCTTGGGGAGGTAGCCGGTGAGAGTTCCTCACTCATTTCCACATCCGGATCCGCATCCGGATCTTCCTCGCTCGGGGCAGCCCTCAAAACTCGTCAGGCGGTTATCTCCCATTGAATCTTGGGTGCACATGGGGCTGTAGGCGAAGCATCGGGTCGGGGCACTGGGGTGCCGGGGGTAGGCCAGGGCACGTCAGGCATGGCGGCGGCGTCGGGCAGTGGGGAGGCGGGCAGCGTCGGGTAATGATGCGTCGGGGTGGCTGGGGCCATCAAGCGTCGGGCATCGTCGCGTCGGGGCAGTCGGGGTCGGGTAGGACCGGGGCGGAGTGTCGGGCAGGGACGCGCCAGACTCGTCGGACGGTGATTCGTCGCTGGCCACGTCGGGTGGTGATGCGCCGGGGGGCGTCGGGCAGTGATAGGTCGAGGCCGGGGGCTGGGGGGCCGGACCTGGTCGGGATGGGCTGGAGCCGGGTGCTGGGGCGCAAGGACTGGTCGGGGCGGGCCAGTCGGCGTTAGGGCCGAAGGCTTGGGTGTCGGGGCCTGGTCGGGCAGCACCGGGACTGGGTGCTGGGGCGCCAAGGCTGGTCGGGCAGCGCCAGTCGGGGTCGGGGCCGAGCGCTGGGGCGCTGAGGCTAGTCAGGTAGCGCCAGCCGGGGTCGGGGCCGAGCGCTGGGGTGTCGGGGCCTGGTCGGGCAGCACCGGGGCTAGGTGCTGGGGCGCCGAGGCTGGTCGGGCAGTGCCCGTCGGGGTCGGGGCCGAGCGCTAGGGCGCCGGGGCTGGTCAGGCCTGGTCGAGCAGCGCCGGGGCTGGGCGCTGGGGCGCCGGGTGCTAGGGTTTTAGAGATAAACCCTGCAAACTTCTCAAGCCCTTCTGGCTTAACTTGTTCTCCTTCATCTGATTCTTGTTCTTCTTCCTTCTTCTCATCTTCTTCCTTCTTCTCATCTTCTTCATCATCTGTCTCGATTCCTCCTTCTCTTATCACCATCGTTCGTTGATTAGGGCAGTCCCTTGAGATATGTCCCCTACCTTGACATTTAAAGCATACAATTCCACTGGAACGGAGGTTAGAGTTTTGAACCTTAAAAGTAGGTGGGGCAGGTGTTACCGGTGGTGCCGAATACCTAGGGTTAGGGTTTGGCCGTGAGCTGGGGCCTCGAGGCTGTTCGGGCTTCCATGGGGCTTGGCTTGCACTCGAGCCTCCTCTCCACTGGGTATTGGCTGGTCTTCTCGTGTAGCCGCTCTACAACTCCCTCTCTACGCGTTTAGCTAGGGCTTTGAGATCCTCGTAGTCAATATAGTTAAGTATATTGACTTGGTGCATGATCTCGGGGTGTAGCCCACCCACAAACCTGGCTATCCTTGCTTCGGGTTCTTCTCTGAGGTCGAGCCTGGCTACCAACATCTCTATCTCCTTGGTATATTGCTCCACGGACATGCTGCCTTGCTTTAGGGTTCGGAGAGAGGTGTGTAGGTCTCGGATATAGGTTCCCGGAACAAACTTCTTCCTCATCGTCCTCTTGAGATCTCTCCACGACTCGATGGGGGCTTCCTCATCTCTTTGAACCTGGCTCTTGAATTAGCTCCACCATAGAGCAGCATAGTCAGTAAATTCAAGAGTGGCGAGGATTACCTTCTTTCTTTCCGAATAGTGATGGCATTCGAGGAAATCCTCCATACTTTCTCCCAATCCAAGTACTCGTCGACATCATACTTGCCGGAAAACTTGGGCACGATGAGCTTGAGGTTGCTCACATCATCATCAATCTCCTGAGCTAGCCTTCGGGCTCTTCGGTTTAGGTCCTCAGGGTTGTCTTCTCGGTGCTCGTCTCGTCCTCTTCTGGCTTGAAGTCTTGCTAGGGTTTCTTGGACAGCAGCTGGGGTAGCTCCAAGAGCCTGGAGGTGGCCTTCCATGTTGGCCAGTCTTTCGTCTGTCATGGTTAGTACTAGCAAACGGAAGCAAATTTTCTATCCCCTCTTCTTAGAAATAGACTTACAACGAAAGGAAAATAACTTGGCAAGGGTGGCCTTGCTTTCTTTTCTTTTTCTTAACCTCGATTAGGGTTTTTGTTGATGGTATGATGGCCACCAATTTTCTCTTGCCTTACAACTCGAAACTGAATACAAGAATTGAAACAGAAGGGGAATTTTTGAAGCTATTTTTCTAAAAAAGCAATAAAGGATATGAATCCAAGATAAACCTGGAGACTGGGATAGAGTGTGGTCCTTGTGCTTGAACCGTGCTCTGATACAAGCTGATGTGAACTGCTGCAACCGTGTGCAGACGACCCTTAAACACCACAAGCTGATGATCCTAGCAACGAGAGGAAACCATCGGAACCGGGGATGGAAGAGGACTTTGACCCGCTAGCTATAAATGAGTTAGGAACCAGAAGTATCAAGTCGAGGGCGCCACTTCAAGAGTAGGATACTCTTGATGATAAGCCCATCCTTCAGTATTGCAACATGCAAATACAATAAGGGTTTCAAGAACAAAGTTCTATAAAGGGGTTGTTTATTCAAAGGGTTCGTGAGTACAAGAGGTGGGCGGCGGCCTCCTTATATAGGTGAGGGAACAACCTCTCCTCCCTAAAGACTACTTCCTAAATAAGAATAAAATAAAGAGTCATATTCCTAAAAAGAATCATGAAACCCCTAAATAATCCAACCAAAAAAGAATAACAATTAAATAGTCTTAAAACCGAAAATACAACTCAAATAGGAATAAAACACTTAAAAACCCTAATCTGGTAATTTAGGGTTTCCTAGTCCGGGTGGGACTAGGACTCGTCGGGTCCGCCGGTCTCGGGCTGGGCCTTTGCTTCGGCTCCGGGCTTCTTCTCAAGCGGTGGTCCTTCGTCGGGCCTTGAGGCCTGATGCTCCGGGCTTGTCCAGGGGCTAAGGGCTTGCCAAAAGGCTCGGGCCACATGGTGGTTAGCCTCATAAAGTATTCCCGATCGGCCCGACTCTCGGTCTAGGGCTCGGGGCTGGGCCTTTCTGGGGTCTTCTCCATTTCTGCTCGGGGCTTCCTTTCCTAGCTTCGGGCATCTCCTTAGGTAGCTCCATATGTAGCTCTCGTGAGATAGGGTCGGGCCAGGAGTGGTGCCTTGGAACTAGGGGCTCCTATTCTTCTCAAGACTTGGCTCCGGGTCAGTCTTGGGTGGCCATCCCTTCTTGGCTAGGTACTCTTGAGCTCTCCTGTTCCTGTACTCCAGGAATGCTTCCAGAGGGTCTCTGGAGTGTGCCTCGTCTTCAGGGCCTTTGGAGGTTAGGCCAAGATCTGACTGAGGGTTGTCCTCAGCCCTAGTGTTTCTACACTCGACTAACAGCATGGCCTGGAGTGGCATTTCTTCCTTCTGAGTTTTCCTACCTGCAGGGGGTGGCCTTAGTCTATATTTCATCTCATACCTTGGTTTGAGAGCTTGTAGGTGGCCTGCTCTTGGTCCTACACGTTTCTTGTAAGGCCCTAGGGTTCTGCCTCGGACAGGTGACCCTGAAGGGTGTAGGAATACCTGCGGGTACTAGGGCAACCGGGCTGGGTCATATTAGGCTGAGCAGTGGCTTCAGGAGTGTGAGTATGAGTTCCTGCAGATGGGACTTGATGATGATTTGAAGGTGCAGGCGATGACCGCAGAGTCGGGTGGTTCCACCAGAGATGGAGTTAGATGAGTTTGTTGAGATGTTTCGTGACCAGTTCTGCTCGTTATGGGCACTATGAGTTCCTTGTGATGCCCTTCGGTCTCACTAATGCTCCGGCCGCGTTCATGACTCTCATGAAAAAGGTTTTTCATTAATATTTGGATAAGTTTGTGATAGTGTTTATCGATGATATTCTCATCTACTCTAAGAATGAGAAGGAGCATGGGGAGCACTTGAGGATTGATTTTCAGAAGTTGAGGGAGCAGCAGCTTTTTGCCAAGTTCTCGAAGTGTGCTTTTTGGTTGGAGGAGGTGTTGTTCCTCGATCATGTGGTCTCTAAGAGGGGTGTGGAGGTTGATCTGAAGAAGATCGAAGTGGTGGTTATTTGGTCCCCACCTAAGGATGTGTCGCAATTAAGGAGCTTCTTCAGTTTGGTTGGGTATTATCGAAGGTTTGCTGAGGGATTCTCTACCATAGCTTCCCCTCTTCATAAGTTGTTGAGGAAGGAGTCGAGGTATGAGTGGATTGAGGCTTGCCGGAAGAGCTTTGAGGAGTTGAAGAAGAGGTTGACTTCAGCTCCGTTGTTGACCTTGCTAGTAGAGGGTGGTGCGTATGTGGTGTTTAGCGATGCGTCTCTACAAGGGTTAGGGTGTGTGCTTATGCAGAATGGGAAGGTGGTTGCGTATGCGTCACGTCAGATTAGAGTGCATGGAGTGAATTACCCGACGAATGAGCTGGAGTTAGCTGCGGTAGTGTTCTCCTTGAAGTTGTGGAGGCATTATTTGTACGGTGAGACGTTCAAGATTATGACCGATCACAAGAGTCTTAAGCATCTTATTGATCAAAAGGAGCTAAATAGTAGGCAGTGGCGTTGGGTAGAGCTCTTGAGGAACTATGATTGCACCATTGATTACCATCCCGGTAAAGCTAATGTAGTGGCTGATGCTCTAAGTCGGAAAGAGTTGGTTGACCTTAGAGCCTTGAAGGTGGAGATGCAAATGGATGATGTGGAGGTTTTCTTGCTATGCTTAGTATCCGACCCATGTTGAATGATAGGATTGGTGAGGAGCAGCTCAAGGATGCTATTCTAGTGGCTATTTGAGAGGAAGTTGAGAAGGGTTTGGGTAATGGCTTCGACGTAGATGAAGGGTTGTTGAAGTGCAAAGGTCGAGTGTGTGTGCCCAAAGTGGAAGGGTAGAGGAAGGACATTCTAGAAGAAGCTCACTCTTCGATGTATGTTATGCATCCCGGAATGACTAAGATGTACCATGACTTGAAGCTGAATATTTGGTGGCCGGGAATGAAAAAGGACGTAGCTCGTTTTGTGTCGACTTGTCTGATTTGCCAGAAGATGAAGGCAGAGCATAGAGCTCCGGGTGGTCTACTGCAATCTCTATCGATCCCGGAATGGAAGTTTGCAGACATCACCATGGACTTCATGTCGGGTTTCCCGCCGACTAGAGAGGGGAAGGATGTCGTGTGTAGTCGACCGCTTGACGAAGGTTGCTCATTTCATACCCATTCGGTTTAAGCCATGTGTGGAGGAGTTAGCCAAGTTGTATATAGAGGAAGTGGTGAGGTTGCATGGGGTTCCCTAATCTATTGTTTCCGATCGGGATCCGAGTTTCACATCTCATTTTTAGGAAGGGTTGCATACGGCGTTGGGAACTAAGCTCAAATTCTCGACCGCGTATCATCCTCAAACAGATGGACAATCGGAGGGGACGATCCTCACCTTGGAGGAGTTGTTGAGAAGTTGCATCATGGAATTTCAAGCTCCCTGGACTGTTTTGCTACCTTTGGTTGAGTTCGCCTATAATAACTAGTATCATAGTAGTTTGATGTCCGCACCTTTTGAGCTTTCTATGGGAGGAAGTGTAGGACACCTTTGTGTTGGGATGAGGAAGGTGCTATGGTGTTGCGGGGCCCCAAGTGGTGCAAGAGACGGCTGATCGTGTTAAGGTTATCAAGGATAAGTTGAGAGTGGCTCAAGATAGGCAGAAGTCATATGTTGATGGTCGAGCTAGGGAGCTGAGTTTTGATGTTGGAGAGAAGGTATTTTTGAAGGTGTAGCCATGGAAGGGGCTGATGCGTTTTGGTAGGAAGGAAAAGTTGGCGCCTCGGTATATAGGTCCTTATGAGATCTTAGCAAAGTCAGGTTCGGTTGCTTATGTGTTGGCCTTGCGAAGTGAGCTAGAGAGGATACACAATGTGTTCCATGTGAGTATGCTTAAACGGTATCATGGGGATCCCTCACATGTAATTCCGCCGGAGGAGGTGGAAATTGAGCAAGATATGACTCATGAGGAGAAGCTGGTAGCGATAGTAGATAGGAAAGTTCGAGTTTTGAGGAATAAGCAGATTCCGCAGCTCAAGGTGGTATGGAGGAACCACGAGAGTGATTCGACTACTTGGGAGACCGAGGAGAGTATGAAGCCAAGGGAAGGACCCTAGGACAGTACAAGACTCGTGTGAGGCCAAGGAGAGCACCCCCATACATCATAAAGCCTAGGCACATGACCAAGTACAGGACCAGGCCCCCACCAGCAGCCAAGAAAGCTAGGAAGTCAGTCAGGTCACCCGGAGCATGGATGTCGGTCAAGGCACCCGACCCAGGCCCTGAGCCCAACCGAGGGCCGAGCCTAAGGGCCCTAATAGGCCCTAGATCGATCCTCACGAGCCCTGGAGGTACTGACCACTCTTGGGATCCTCCAGAAACATTCCTGGAGTACAGGAAACAAAGGACCCAAGAGTGCCTGGCCAGAAAAGGCTGGTGCCCAAAGGTTGACCCCGGAACGAGCCCCGGACCGGACTAGGTGCTCAAAGGCAGCTCAAGACCAATTGCCACAAGCCCTGGACCAGTCACCACCCCTGAAAGCCTCCTGTGGACATTCGTGAAGAGCTGCACGAAGAAGAATGCAAAAAGCCTGGAGAGATTTAGAGAAGGCCAAGTTTTGAGCCAAATCCGGGCACTGGACATACTGCCGAGCGCCACAGAGGAGCACTTATGGCCGAGCTCCCAATTGGCTTGGGCCTTTTCAACACTTCCAAGTGTCCTGGATAGCTTGAAGCCTCAGGAACACACTCCAACAAACGGTATTGCATTTGGAGAAGAGATGAAGGAGGAATCACACGGGGAAGTGCTGAAACGTAGCCCGGGCCCCCTATACAATCCGACCGAGCTAAGGACTTCTATTTGGGCCAGGAATCCTTGCTGCCACGGTCAAAGGATCAAGGAACCCAGTCTAGCTAGGACTGGGCCACGAAGGAAAGGAAGCCTCCGAGCCAAAGCCCATCCAGACGTGTTCAACCCGAATTAGGAACGTGACCAGATTAGGGCTTGACCGGTTACCAGCTTTTGGCCATTTAGTATTTCCTCCGGCCCCAAGACTCTACTTTATATTTTACTTTTTTAGTTTGGATAGTTAAGGTATTTTTAATGTCCTTATTAGTATTTAGATTATCTTAACTAGCATTTTTTCGGCCCGTTGGCCGATATGTGATATTTCGGTTGTTTATTTAATATATTTAGTAAATGAAGAACAATCTTGTATATTGAGAGATTTAAAATTATATTTAGAAAACTGTAAACCAGCTAAAATTTTGAAATATCAGGACTGAAATTAAACTAAAACTCAATGAATCAAAATAATTAACGTCTTACTTAATTGAGAAGTGATTTAGTTTAAATTAAAAAATATAAAAATATCTAGATAATGTTTTATATAGTACCGAAATACACATAATATTTAAATGTAATATTGTGATTAATTTTATGATCATTGCAAAGAGAAAAAATATAAAAAAATTATAACAAACTTTTCAAATGAATGATGTCTTCTAAACCAATATGACTTCAAAATATTTGTAAAAAAATATTTGATTTACAAACAAAAGTAAGTTCGAGACAAATAGAAAATGTAAATGCATCTCCCCGAAGCATTCACAAACAAATAAAGTAGAGACTAAAAAACCCAATACCATTAATAAAAAGATTATTTTGAGGAATGGAACCTCAATTGGCCCGTTAGAACTTAGAATAATATGAAAATAAGGATCATTTTTAATATATTTAGGTTTGATGATGCCTAATTAAATTTGACTGAATTCGATCAATACTCTAAATTATTAAATAGTAAATGATTTATAACTCACACTTTACTTACGATCACACACTCATAACCTCACTGGTCTGCTCTTACTAAAGTACAATCTTAGTTCTCCAATTTTCTCTAGATCAATAATTCATAAAAAAACATCTTTAGCTCAATAGATATATCATATATTAATTGGAAAATACCTCTCTTAAATATTCATAAGTTTTTTAATTTATGCAACTATTTTTTTTTTAATTTATACTTCTTTTAAACAAACTTTTCAAATGAATGATGTCTTCAAAACGAATATAACTTAAAAAATTAACAAAATATTTGATTTACCAACAAAAGTAAGTTCGAGACAAATAGAAAATGAAATTGCAACTCTCTTAAAACATTTGCAAACAAAAAAAGTAGAGGAGACTAAATACCCAACATTGTATAAACAAATAATTTCGAGTAATGAAACATCAACTGACCCGTTAAAACTGAAAAGAATATGAAAATAAGAATCATGTTACATGGATATATTTAGGTTTGATGAAATATGCTCAATTCAACCTTTCTCAACCCGATCAATACTATGAATTTGTTAATAGAAATTGACTTGTAACCCACTTTCCCATGACTAATACTATTACACACTCGTGACCTCACCGGTCATTGCTCTTATTAACATATAATCTTATTTCTCCAATTTTCTCTAGCTCAATAGATATATTAATTGACAAATACTTCTCTTAAATATTCATAATTTTTTAAATTTATGCAACTCAATTTTTTTAGTCCATACTTCTTTTAAACAAACTTTTTAAATTAATGATGTCTTCTTAAACAATATAACTTCAAAAAACTATAACAAAATATTTGATTTGCCAACAAAAGTAACCTCGAGACAAAAAGAAAATGAAATTGCAACTCTCTCAAAATATTTGCAAACAGATAAAGTGGAGACTAAAAACCCAGAACTGTATATAAAAATCATTTTGAGAAATGAAACCTCAATTGACCCGTTAAAACTTAGAAGAATATGAAAATAAGGATCATGTTACATAAATACATCTATGTTTGATAAAATATGCCTAATCCAACCTACCTCGAGTTGATCAATATTATGAATTTGTAATAGTAAATGACTTGTAACCCACTTTCCCATGACTAATATTACTATTACACACTCGTGACCTCACTGGTCATTGCTCTTATTAAAGTACAATCTTATTTCTCCAATTTTCTCTAGCTCAATAGATATATTAATTGACAAATAAATCTCTTAAATATTCATAATTTTTTAAATTTATGCAACTCAATTTTTTTTAAGTTTATACTTCTTTTAAACAAATATTTTAAATTAATGATGTCTCCTTAACCAATACAACTTCAAAAAAATATAACAAAATATTTGATTTACCAACAGAAGTAAGTTCGAGATAAAAAGAAAATGAAATTGCAACTCGCTCAAAACATTTGCAAACAGATAAAATGGAGACTAAAACCCAACACTGTATATAAAAATCATTTTGAGAAATGAAACTTCAATTGACCCGTTAAAACTTAAAATAAGTACTTTCCATAACTAATAATATTACACACTCGTTACCTCACTGGTCATTGCTCTTATTAAGATACAATCTTATTTCCCCAATTTTCTCTAGCTCAATAGATATATTAATTGACAAATACTTCTTTTAAATAATCATAATTTAAGAAAAATAGAAAACGGAAATTGTAATTCTCTTGAAATATTTTCAAACAAATAAAGTCGAGACTACAAAAAACCAACACTAAATAATAATTTTGAGTAAGGAAACCATAAAATTGGTTTGTTAAAACTTAGTTGACTATGGTAAAGATCATTTTATGAATATATTTAGGTTTGACAAATATGCTCAATTCAAATTGACTCAACTCGATTAACACTCTGAATTTGTTAATAGTAAATGACTTATAACCTCCTTTAGTTAAGATCTCATGACTTGGATTATTACACACTCTTGACCTTAGTTACCATTACCCTTATTAAGGTACAACCTTATTTCTTCAATTTTCTCTAACTCAATAGATATATTTATCTGAAAAATATTTCTCCTAAATATTCATAATTTTTAATTTATACAACTTGATGTTTGACCAAATTAATCAATAACTTAGTTAGCTTGAATGTCTTTAACATATATATATATATATATATATATAATATATATATATATATAATAATATATGTGATGTGCTTTAATTTTTTAATTAATCTACGACTCGCAGTTACCTTCAATGTCTTTCAAGAATTCATGTGAGAAAATACATCTACAAACATATATGAATGATTTGATCAATATCAAGTTTACATGTCTCATTCTCACAATTATCGTCACGTGTGTAAACATGTTAGTGCTAAATATGCATGCATAGGGTGGTAAGTAAAGTGTTTTAGTATATAATGTAAGATATTATATGTGGCAGAAAAATAAATTATTTTATTTTAGTCCCCACTTAATTAAATATCAACACAAACCCGATTTAAACAAAAGCATCATCATCTGTCAATAAACTATATGAATGAATTATTACCAATTTTTTCACTATACTCTTTATTTAACTTGTTAGTGTATTTCTACAATAAACTGTTGGTTATCATAAAATTAATGAATTTGCAAATCATTAAGGGTGAAATGTGTTTCAATTTGTACAACAAAATGTCGAGGAGCAATATGTTTTAATGTCTCAATATAATTATAAATTAGTTTGTGTAGCTTAGCTGGTAAATCATGATACTTTGATCCTTGAGGTTGTGGGTTCAAGTCTCATAGTTGCTTAAGATTTATCACTTTTATAATAAATAAAACATTTTATTCAAAATAAATTAAATTAAAATTCATTGATTGGCTACCTTCCTACAATTAAGGAGAAGTATGGAGAATCCTAGGTGACAATTAGAAAAAGTCTAAAATGCTTATATATGTTTGTAGATTCTAGTTTAGGAAGTAGCTTTTGAAGGAAGGATTAGGAGAGCTTGTTCCCTAACTCCTCCTATAAATAGAGGCCGCCGGTCACCCATTGTATTCAGACTTTTATCAATCAATAAACCCCTTTTCAGAACTTTGTTATAAACCCCTTCGAGTATGTTCAAAAGCACGGCTTAAGGTTTGGCTTATCATCAAGAGCATCCATCTCTTGGCGTGGCGCCCTCGACTTGATACTTCTGGTTCCTAGCTCCTTTATAGCTAGCGGGTCAAAGTCATAATTGGCCCCAGTTCCATAGGTTCTTCACGTTGCTAGGATCATCATCTTGTGGTGTTCAAGGGTCATCTACCCACGATTGCAATGGTTCACATCAGTTGGTATCAGAGCACGGTTCAACACTAGGACCACACTCTATCCCAGTCTCCAGGTTAACCCTTGGATTCATATCACTTTTATTTTCGTTGTTCTTTAGAAAAATTAGTTCATAAAAACTTCCCATCTATTTCAATTCCTTCAATCAGTTTGGTATTGTAAGGCAAAGAAAATTAGGTGGCTATAAGAAAAAGAAAAGAAAGCAAGGCCACCCTTGCCAAGTTTGTTTCCTTTTTGTTATAAGAGAAAATCTAAGAAGAGGGGATAGGTATTTGCTTCTACTTGCTTGTGACTAACCATGGCAGACAAAAGAAAAGCTTCAATAGAGTCGTGTTTCACCACCATAAACCAGACCCTAGCAAAAAATACAAGCCTCGGTGACAAATCTAGAGAGAAGAACGGAAGGTGGTAGAGCCAACAAGGCCAGCACTAGGCCTAACACTAGCCTAGATCAAGTCCTGGGCAACATACAAGCGACGGTGGAAAGAATGGAAAGAAAGACAGGAACATTACCTGACCAGCCCCGGGTCAGCACTCAGCCCCGCCCCAGAATAGCACTTGCTCAGCCCCGAAGCACCAAGCCCCGAGCAAGCCCTAACCCTAAAGATTCGGAACCACGGGTAACACCTACTCAGTCTACTTCTAATATTCAAAATTTTAACCCACGTCCTAGTGGAATTGTGTGCTTTGAATATCAAGGAAGAGGTCACGTCTCAAGAGACTGCCCCAGTCAAAGGACCGTGGTACCTCGAGAAAAGATTGAGAAGAAGAAAGAAGAAGAAGAAGGGTCAGAAGAAGGGGAAAAAGAAAAAGCCAGAAGGGCTTGAGAAGTTCTCGGGCATGATCTCAAAGGCCCCAGCCCCGGAGCCAAGAAATCAGCCCAGCCCCAGAGCTGGTGCCTAGAGAAGCCCCGGAGCCGGCACCCAAATCGGCTCGGTCATCCCGATCGGCCTGATCACCCCGATCAGCCCGATCATACCGATCAGCCCAGGTACGAGAACCCAGGCCAGCCCCAGCGCCCAGGCCAGCACCGGGCCACAGGACAGCCACGACGCTCTGCCCAACCCTGACGCCCTAACCAGCCCCGGCGCCCTGACCAGCCCCGGCGCCGAGCACAGCCCCACCCCGGCGCCCAGTATAGCCCCGACGTTCAGCCCAGCCCCAGAGCACCCCAGGCCAGCCCCAGCCCCCAAAGCAACCCCGGTCCCCCGACTGGCCCCGGAAAACACCAGGCCCGCCCCGGCCCCCAAAGCAGACAAGATACTCCCCAGACCGGCCCCGATACACTCCAGACCAGCCCCAGTACACCCCAAGCCTACCCTAGCACCCGGAGCACACCCGATCCGCACTGGAACGCCATGACATCAGCTGGCATTCAATGGGACGCTATCTCCGATTGAATTGTAAGGGCTGCCCAGATCGAGGAAGGAGAAATTATGGAGCTGAACGAAGAAATATGTGACCAGATCAAAGAAGAAGGAGAGGACATGGCCACCCAAGTCACGGAAGAATGGAGAAGCTTGTTGAATGTACAACGAGAGTCCGACATGGATTCGAGGGCGAATCCAAGGCAAGAAGAGGGGTCTGATGTGATCCCCCACATCTGCCCTAACGCCAACAAGTACTCATACACCCCACCAGGGTCTCCAGCCAAGGGAAGGACCCTAGGACCATACAAGACTCGTGTGAGGCCAAGGAGAGCGCCCCCATACATCATAAGGCCTAGGCACGTGACCAAGTACAGGAACAGGCCCCCACCAGCAGCCAATAAAGCTAGGAAGTCAGTCAGGTCACTGATGCGCAAGATTTAACTCACAACTATCAAGGTCGTATTCCACGAGGGCTCTCTCAAAAGCTAATACTCACACGGTTCATGGACGGTCTATTCATTTGAAATTGGTTTTAGTTTGAAAATGAAATAAAAACATAAAGGAAACTAAGCAAGAAAGCAAAACGAAACGGTGCAAATCAAAGGTAAAGGAGGTTCTGATAAAACGTGTTTACCAAGGTCGTATTCCTTGGGGTTCTCTCAATGGCCTCTACTCACATTCCTCGTAGACGGTCTATTCATTTGAAAGGAGTTTTGATTTGAAAAAGATATTAAAAACTTAAAGGAGACTAAAAGGAAGAAAGACAAATAAACCGGTGCAAATCAAAGACAAAGAGGTTCTCTTGGTGGGTAGTTTCATCATGCTCAAGATGACTAATTGAACAAACAAGTCAATCAAGATCGAGTTTGCACTCGGATGACCATGCATTTCACTTTTTTAGACTCGATGCACTCTCGTAGCACCTAATCCCTATCCCAATACCACTCAATTTAGGCTCTCGCTCTCAAACTAAGTGAAAATAGGATGCATTCTAAGTGTTTGATGAAATGCCAAGACACAAGACCCTCTCTTAAGACTCTATGACCACAAGGCTAGGCACAACACTCTCATATCAATGCCCTAACACTAAGAGATTCACCCAAAAACCCTTTCAAACTCAATTGAATGAAATTCCACATGCACACCAAGTGTTCGATAAAATGCCCAAGAGAGAAATCAAGTGAAAATGGTTGAAATAAGATGATCTAATCTCTTAGAACACACTCACTTCAATCCCTAGACCTACAATCTATGCAATCCAAGCACTCTCATGCATCAAATTACAATGAATGGACCAAATCAAGCAAACATGGCATAAAATGGCATTAAGAACAAGTCTAGGAATCATCCTCATACAACCAAGATCAATCATGGCAAGTTCTATACAATCATCTCTCTATCATAGCACAACTAATCTACCCATCCAAGATGAACCCTAGAAAATCAGCCACACATGGCCAAGGGAGTAAAGAGAGAAGAAGGAAGAATGGTCACCAAGAACACCATGGATGAATCCTTGAGATGATCTTCACTTCTCCACTTGTAAGCACTTCTCCCAAGGTTTGTTGGCTTCAATCCTAGCTCCAATAGCTTCAAATTGCTCCAAAAACGTGCTCTAGGGTTTTAGGGTTCGTGGAAATGTATTTGGGGTTCAAGAGATAGCATAGAATTGCCCAAAATGGCCAAAATCAAGAGTATTTATAGTGCAGGGGACAGTGCACGGCGTGCACCCCTGCACGGCGTGCATAGTGCACGGCGTGCACCCCTGCACGGCGTGCACCCCTGCACGGCGTGCACATCTGCACGGCGTGCACCCCCTGCACTCTGCAGAAGACCCGATCTTGTAAGGCTCACATCTCCCTCGTCCGGCCTCCAAATGACCTCCCGTTTGCTCCTATGCGCTCCTTGTTATCCGTACTTTGAAGCCAGAACCTGAAAATGCACAGAGCAGCTCCAATAGCCCACGAATTTTGGCTCTGAAGTGGCAACCGGACAACAAAATGACACTTAGCACAAAAATTCAATAAACGCATATAAATCATGTCATTTCGCGAATAAATACGGGCATATCATAGGTCATTCATAAGCTTAAAATGCACTGATTAAAGTCACATCAAATTCCCCTACGACTAAGCTTTGCTTGTCCTCAAGCAAATGAATTAGAAAACATCCAAGTTCACAAATGACAAGTTCGGTCCATTGAGATTCAAGCAATCACGATTTAGCTTAAACTGTTCCACGAACAAACTAAACCTACACATGCAAGAACATCAACCAAACAAGTCTAAACCTCACTAATTTCTGCACACTTCAAGTAGTGGTTGATTGGGACACAGCAAAACCGACCACGACAACACCGACTCTAATCAACAGGACTTGAAATCGGAACATGGATCGTGAGTCGTGAATGTGGCTATCGACTTGACTTCATCCGCTTCTAGATCCGCACTTTACAACTCTGGCTAGGATCAAGGGCTACATTTGAGAACTCTTTTTTCTTTCTTTTCTTTTCTTTCTTTTTTTCCTTACTGCATACTAGTGCTCGATTCAACACTTCACTTAGGTGTTGAACCTGCCTAGCTCACAGCCTTTGCCCTTTTGCTTAGTGCTCAACCCGACACTTCACTTAGGTGCCGAGCTTGCCTAGCTTTTCTTTTGAGCATTTTTTTTTTCACAACTTAGCCACTTGATCCTTAGCCCCTTAACAACTTCCGTACAAGATTTCGAATTGGATTCCGTCTAGTCTCAAGCCACAATCACGAAAGATCAAAAAGAGAATGAAAAACATGGAAGAGGGGAAGAAATTCTGATTGCCTTCATCATCCTAGACCGGTGTTATCGAGTGGTATAAAAACACGTATCCAACCAATCAACCAACATACAAGAGTGATAAGATCTCAGTTCTGGCCCAGACTCATTTGATATTAGTGCTAACATGCTGGTTATAGGTTCTAAGTGGAACAATCTAAACATCATTGTGAAGGCTTGAAGTCAATTAAACACTAAACGTCAAGAACCGAACGATTCTACAATAGAGGAATTCGACATTCAATTAAGATCATGCAACACATCAGATCATAGCTTTAGACTTCTACCGACAAATAATCACACCAAAACTCAAACTCCCTTACGACTAACATGAGCATTGTCCTCAATGATCAAGAGAGAGAGAGGATAAGGTGGAACGAATATACCGCGCGGTGAAGAAGAGAAGCCGGAGATGGGATCCCGGGTCAAGTAACCTGCTCAGGACGAGGACCTGAATCAGGGGTACCTGTATAAAACAAGGGAGGGCACACCGCTCAAACACAACCCATAGTTGACAAGATGAGAGTACGGATGAGATGTGTGATCCAACAACACGACAAGTTCAATGCCAGAAATGAAAAGAGAAAATAAGAAGTCAAAACACAACAAAACATGCAGTCATAAACAGAAATAAAAGAAAGGAAAAATCCAAAATCCTGAGAAGTGGTGAGTGATCCTGCAGCTCTCAGTGAGGTGGTGGTCGTGGGTGCCCAGGCCACTGGGACCAAGGATGGTAGCCGTCAAACGGGGGAGGCGGTGGAAAGACTACCCAAGTGCTGGAGGGGCCGGACTCAGAGTGGAAGCTCTCCTGGTAGTAGTAGGACTGATGCTGCTGCCAGTACTGAGAATGCTGAATCTGAGTAAGCTGGATACCCTGAAACTGCTGAACCTCATGCACCTGAGCAAGCTGCTGTCCATAGAACTGCTGGCTCTCAAAGTCCCTAGCGTTGTACGCCTCGAGGTCCTGAACTCTCCTGTTAAGATCCTGTATCGCTGCACTGTCTCTCCTCTGTCCCGCACGCATATCCTCCACTACGGTGGTGAGGCGACCCATCCCCGAGATAAGCTCATGAAGTGTAGTAGGGTCGATCTCTTCATCCTCCTCATCACTGTCATCATCTGAGATCCGACAAGTCGGAACCAGAAGGTCTGTGATCTGAGCTGTAGGAAGGACAATCCGTAAGAGAACTGGTCGAGGCTCGACAAATGCTGGAGCAGGACCAAAAGCATCAAGGCACTCATACCCACGCACCAACCTGGTCACAAAACCTCCTCCCAGCAGAACACCAGCAGTGTCATTAGCTTGCATCTGAAGGAGGGCTCCTAGCACTAAATCACCTAGATGCAGCTTGATGCCCCTCTCCAAACAATAAAAGAGAAACAAATCTCTGACTGAGACTACACCTGGAGAGGAGGATGACTTCCTGTGGGTGATGGAGTGCCGGAAGAAGTGATGAAGGAGCTTCAGCTTAGGCCGATTCACTTCGGTGACCTTGGATGAGCGAGCTGAATAACCTCTAGCCCTCGGTGCAATTTCCTTGAAGAATGCACTCTTGGCGTCCCCCCCAAGAGAAGATATGAGAGCCAACCCAGAGAGCTCACCACTTTGAACCTCCGCCCACTCATAGAACCCAAGGCGGTATCCAAACTCGTCAATGGAGCACACACGCGCCATCCCGCCGAGCCTAAAGCGTACACAAACCTCACTAGTGGTCTCGTGACACTCCACGGTGAGAGTGCTCAGGAACTCCTTCGTAGGCCACTCATACGCCCTTTCGTCAACCTCCAAGAGCGGCCAAATACCGGCTCCATCAGCAAAAGTCTTCAAAGCATCCAACCAACCATCACGACTCTGCAACCCCTCAAAATCAAATCTACCCTGCCTCGCCACGGGCCATCTCGCCATAACCTGATAGCGACTGTAAGCCCGATCTCTGGGGTCGAAGTCGAAGATCCTCTGAACCACTGATTCAGGAGGGTCGACGCCACGAGGAGCTGGAGGCGGCGAAGGCGACCGTGGTGGAGGAGCAGAAGACTCCCCAGTCTGTCCTTTCCGCTTCTTGGAAGCTGGTGTCTTGGATCGCTTAGGGGCGGAGGATGAAGAAGCTGATTTACCCTTAGGAGGCATCCTGCAAAAGAAGTGCAAACAAAGATTCAACAAGAAGGGCACACTCCTGACACAAATTCTATCGAGGCGTCGAATCATAACACATGATCAAAACATTGAGCACAATATCGAGCACGATTCAAGATCATCACGTTCAAGTGCAACAACCTATGCTAGCAAAAATCAAATCATTGAAATCCACAGCTAAGCAAAAGGCATGCATCATGGATCAGAAACACGAATCAAGAACATATAAGCCTAAGTCCACACAATGCAAGGAGGAATGTACAAAAATAAATTAACGAGTGGTGATTAACCACACCCCTCCTCACACAAAGAATGGAATTCAGTCCCTGAATTCAGAACTTGCAAATCAAACCATAGACCATACTGAAACAGAGCAAGACAAAAGGCATAGACAAAAGCCAACATGATCAACCCCACAGAACTCCATAGCTCAAACACGCCAACACTCAAACACCTGCACATTAACACACACTCCCACTAAACAAAACAACAACACCAACAGCTCATCAAGTCACATGCCAAGCCTACCAACATATCACCAACTGCCACCATTTAGTCCATCAAGCAACACTCACACCACTAATGTCCAAGCAACAAAATGGTAGCACCCTCATTAGCAAGCAAACCAACCCAAAAATGCACAAGCAAACAACAAAACCCCCTACCCAATCTGCTCATTCAGCAAACAAACCGCACCCAAACACCATAAGGCAAAGAACCACAAAATTCCCACCATGTACAAAATTCCCACCATGTACAAAATCCACACAGCAAGGAATTAACCCCAACATTAGTCAAAGCACTTAGCCAACCCAAACATGAACACCAATCTGCCAGCTGAAGCAATGGACCCAAAAGAAAAGACAGAAAACCTGGTGGATTGGGCAGGCAGTCGGCGGCGGCGGCTGGGAAGGAGTGGCGGCGGAGCGGGGTGGGGGAACAAGGCCGGCGGCGGCGGCTGGGTTGAGGGAAAGAGATGGCGGGGTGAGTGGAAGCTGGCGGCGGGCAGGCGGATGGGACTGGGCGGGTGGCTGGCGTACGGGCGGCTGATTGGCGGCTGGGCAGGAGTGGCGGGCGGACGGGTAGGTGAGTTGGCGGCGACGGCTGGGGGGTGTCGGAGCGGTCGATTGGAGTTGGCAGGGGGTGGTCGGCGGCGGGTGAGTAGGCTGGTGTGGTGGCGGGCAGGAGCGTCGGCGGCTGGCAGTCGGCGGGCAAGTCGGCTGGGGTACGGGCGGCGGCGTCCGGAGCTGGCGTGGTGGTCGGCGGCTGGATTTGGAAAGAGAGTGAAAGGGTGGGGGTCGGGTGAGTCGAGGAAGGGGATAAGGGGGGGGGGGTGGGTGAACCAAAACCAAACCAAACAATGACTCAAACCAGAAAATCAAGTATCAACCGAGCCAACCACTAACCAAACCGAAAAAAAGTAAGGGTGAAAATCAGGGTGCACGGCGTGCAAGGGTGCACGGCGTGCAGGGTGCACGGCGTGCATGGGTGCACGGCGTGCACCCCGGAGCTGAAAAATTTTTGTGATGCTCCTGGACAGCCCGTGCACAAACCGTGCACGGTGCACGGCGTGCAGTGGTGCACGGCGTGCACCCCCTCAGCTCAAAATCAAATTTTCACTTCGACGAAAAATGACCAAAACACCGTCAAATCAACCCAAAACGGACCCCGAACTTCAGAATTTCAATGCCGACGAGACCACAAAGGACACCACAACAACTCAAGGACCTTGAACACCAGAAAAACACACAATCATGCAATCAAATCAAGAAGAAAAGACATGAAAAACACTCGGGTTGCCTCCCGAGAAGCGCTTGTTTAACGTCTTAAGCTCGACGAAGCACACGGACTAGCTAAGTAAAACCATCCCAACTCATTACCTCTTTGAAATCGAAGTCATTACCTTGGCATGGCACACGGAACTTGAATTGAACCTTACCGACTTCGGGAGGTGTGAGCTCGGATTTCCCGGATGATGAAATGTGAGCAATGGAGAAGGGGCCAAACCACTTGGAGTGAATTCTCTCATCGGGTGGCTTCTTAGTCTTGCTAGTCTCACCCATCGGTGCGGCTTCCTTGCCCTTCTCGGGTGGCTTCTCCACACCTTTCTTCTTAGCCTTAGGTGGAGTCTTCTTTACTTCATCCTTTTTCTCCTGCACATCACTAAGAGCAAACAACTCCGCAAGACTATGACGGACAAGGTTAGTGCTATTAGTAGCCGAAGTAAGCTCATGCGGATTCTTAGGATCATGGTGACTAGCATAAGACAAAGTAAACTCCATGCCATTTGAACGGTCAAAGATCATGCATTCATTATCGACCCTAAGTGTAAGTTTACCACCGTAGACATCAATCAAAGCACGAGAGGTTGCTAAGAAAGGTCGTCCTAGAATCAAAGGCACATCGGTACCACCCATAGCATCTAGAATAACAAAATCCACAAGGAATTCAAAAGCACCAACCTTAACCAACACATCTTCGACAATACCACGAGGGGATGTCACAGATTTATCCGCTAATTGAACATTCATTTGAGTTGGTTTTAGTTTCCCTAGGCCTAACTTCTTAAACATGCAATATGGCATAACATTGATACTAGCACCCAAATCGGCTAAGCCTCTACTTATTGCATGTTCACCAATAGTGCAAGGAATAGTAAAGCTACCTGGATCCTTAAGCTTTTCCGGTGGCCTCTTAGAGAGAATGGCGGAGCATTGTTTGTTGAGCTTTGCCGAAGTTACATCCTTAAGCTTGCGTTTGTTGGTGAAGATCTCTTTCATGAACTTTGCATATTGAGGCATCTTTGTAATTGCTTCTCCAAAAGGCATTGTGAATTGCACCTTGTCAAGAATCTCAACAAACCTCTTGAAATCTTTTTCCATGGAATCCGGCTTCAAGCGAGAAGGATAAGGTGGTTTAGGCTTGTACGGAGGCACAACCAGTGCGGGAGGAGAGACCGGAGTGGCACTCGTCGTAGCCTCTTGAGAACCAACCGTATTGGTCATCTTAGAAGCTTCTTTAGCCTTGGCTCTTCTATCTTTAACCTCAATCTTATCCGTGTCATCATCGAAAACAACGTCTTCAACCAAAACATAGTCATCATCTTGAGTTCTTACCGCTTTAGGCGTTGGGTCTTGGACTTGCTTACCACTCCTCAAAGTTACCATCATAAGCTCCTCGGAGCCTTGGGGTTGACTTCGGTGTTGGAGGGTAGGCTACCCTTTGGTCTCTCCGAGAGTGCCTTAGAAATTTGGCCCAATTGAGTATTCAAATTGGTAATTGACGCTTGTTGATTCATGATAAGTTGAAGCATTGCCGCATTGGTGTCTTCTTGGGAGATTGAAGATCCACCTTCTTTGTTTGGAGGGGGTTTGTTGAAACTGGGTGGTCCACTACCCTTATGGTTATACATCCCCGGTGGATTAGAACCTCGCTCACCACCTTGGTTACCTTGATTTTGGTTAGCACCTTGGTTCCATTGGTTTCCTCCTTGGTGGCCTTGACTTTGATTTCCACCTTGATTCCATGTGGAGCCTTGATTGTACCCCTTGTATCCTTGGAATCCACCTTGATTAGGCTTGTTGTAATTACCTCCTTGGTTCCAAGGACGGTTGTAGTTACCACCTTGATAGTTCCCTTGGGGGCTGAAATTACCATGGAAACCTTGACCTTGTGCGAAGCTTACCTCCTCAAGGTCGCCTTGGCCAAGTTCAGGAGTGGCGGAAGGACAAGCACTATCATCGTGGCCTTGGCCTCCACAACACTCACAACACAACACCGTAGCAACCGGTGGATTACCCACTTTAGATGGCTTAGAAGGAGGCTTAGGCATACTAAGATTACTCACTTGAGAGGCCATGGCATCAATCTTGGACATGAGGAGAGCAATCATGGGATCATCTTCATCACGATGCCCCGGTAGCTTAGGCTTCTTACCATAGATAGACGAATCCTTTGGTGCATCAACACTTACGGACCGAGAGTCATAGTGCGTGTCACTTCCATACTTAGACTTAGGAGGTTGTTGTCGAGACCAACTCCTTGTCTTGTTGGCCATCTCCGCGAAGAGTTCTAGAGCATCTTCGGGAGTGAGCATCCTTAAGTCACCTCCGGCGGCTTGGTTGATCATCCTTGTATTCTCAAAATCAAGGGACCTAGCAAAGATGTCCGCCAAGCTCCATTCGGCGAAGTTATGATGAGGACAAGACCGAAGAATGGCTTGGAACCTATTCCAAGTCTCATGGAAGAGCTCTCCCTTGTGTTGTATGAAGTGGTTGATGCGGTCTCGGATTGCATCCGTCATATAGGGAGGAAAGAATTCTTCAAGGAAAGCTTCGGCTAGGCCCTCCCATGTAGTGAATGTTCTACTAGGTTGGTTCTCCAACCAAGACTTGGCTCTACCTTTGAGTGAGAAGGGGAAGAGTCGGAGTCGTATGCAATCCGGGTGAACTTGGTCATTCTTAACCGTGTCACATATCTCCAAGAAGTCCTTGAGATGCCTAGATGGACATTCACCATCAATGCCATTGAACACCACTCCATTTTGAACCATTTGGATCATATTAGGCTTGAGCTCAAAGTTCCTAGCATTGACGGGTCTTCGAACAATACTAGAGGCTGCCCCTTCAAGAGTAGGACGAGCATAATCCGCCAAGGTACGTCTTGCACCCCTTTGTGAGCGATCATCATCATTAGTGTGGTGTGAATGAACCGATTGGTCATCGTCATCCCCATGTTGAGACATAGTGTGGTGTGAGATGCGATCAACTTCTTCTTCTTCAACTATAGGAGGTGAGGAAGTGGTAGGTGACTTGAGCACTTGTTCTAGTCCTTGGATTCGTGCTTGAAGACGAGCTGAACGCCTCATGCACTAACCCAAAATCTCCTTCAAACAAGCACAACAAACACACCCGAGTAATACAACGATGCGGGATAACAAAACCAAACAACAAGTAAAAGGAAGCAAAAACTAAATTGGAAGGAAGTGAATAGATCGGTCCACTACTAAGTGCTTTCAAAGGATTGAGAAACTCCCCGGCAACGGCGCCAAAAACTTGATAAAACGTGTTTACCAAGGTCGTATTCCTCGGGGTTCTCTCAATGGCCTCTACTCACATTCCTCGTAGACGGTCTATTCATTTGAAAGGAGTTTTGATTTGAAAAAGATATTAAAAACTTAAAGGAGACTAAAAGGAAGAAAGACAAATAAAGCGGTGCAAATCAAAGACAAAGAGGTTCTCTTGGTGGGTAGTTTCATCATGCTCAAGATGACTAATTGAACAAACAAGTCAATCAAGATCGAGTTTGCACTCGGATGACCATGCATTTCACTTTTTTAGACTCGATGCACTCTCGTAGCACCTAATCCCTATCCCAATACCACTCAATTTAGGCTCTCGCTCTCAAACTAAGTGAAAATAGGATGCATTCTAAGTGTTTGATGAAATGCCAAGACACAAGACCCTCTCTTAAGACTCTATGACCACAAGGCTAGGCACCAACACTCTCATATCAATGCCCTAACACTAAGAGATTCACCCAAAAAGCCCTTTCAAACTCAATTGAATGAAATTCCACATGCACACCAAGTGTTCGATAAAATGCCCAAGAGAGAAATCAAGTGAAAATGGTTGAAATAAGATGATCTAATCTCTTAGAACACACTCACTTCAATCCCTAGACCTACAATCTATGCAATCCAAGCACTCTCATGCATCAAATTACAATGAATGGACCAAATCAAGCAAACATGGCATAAAATGGCATTAAGAACAAGTCTAGGAATCATCCTCATACAACCAAGATCAATCATGGCAAGTTCTATACAATCATCTCTCTATCATAGCACAACTAATCTACCCATCCAAGATGAACCCTAGAAAATCAGCCACACATGGCCAAGGGAGTAAAGAGAGAAGAAAGAAGAATGGTCACCAAGAACACCATGGATGAATCCTTGAGATGATCTTCACTTCTCCACTTGTAAGCACTTCTCCCAAGGTTTGTTGGCTTCAATCCTAGCTCCAATAGCTTCAAATTGCTCCAAAAACGTGCTCTAGGGTTTTAGGGTTCGTGGAAATGTATTTGGGGTTCAAGAGATAGCATAGAATTGCCCAAAATGGCCAAAATCAAGAGTATTTATAGTGCAGGGGACAGTGCACGGCGTGCACCCCTGCACGGCGTGCACATCTGCACGGCGTGCACCCCCTGCACTCTGCAGAAGACCCGATCTTGCAAGGCTCACATCTCCCTCGTCCGGCCTCCAAATGACCTCCCGTTTGCTCCTATGCGCTCCTTGTTATCCGTACTTTGAAGCCAGAACCTGAAAATGCACAGAGCAGCTCCAATAGCCCACGAATTTTGGCTCCGAAGTGGCAACCGGACAACAAAATGACACTTAGCACAAAAATTCAATAAACGCATATAAATCATGTCATTTCGCGAATAAATACGGGCATATCATAGGTCATTCATAAGCTTAAAATGCACTGATTAAAGTCACATCAGGTTCACTTGGAAAGATAGCTTCATCATGCTCAAGAGGAATACATGCACAAACAAGCCAAACATGATCGAGGATGCAATCGAATGACCATGCAAATCCCTTTTATAGACTCAATGCACTCTCGTCGCACTAAACCCTATCCTAGAACCACTCAACCTAGGCTCTCACTCTCAAGCTAAGTGACTAAGGATGCATTAAAGGTGTTTGATGAAATGCCAAACTACAAAACCCTCTCCTATGACTCTATGACCACTAGGCTAGACACCACACTCTCATGTCAATGTCCTAACACTAAGAGAATCATCAAAAGACTAATCAAAGTTCAATTGAATGAAAAACCTAATGCACACCAAGTGTTCGATAAAATGCACAAGTGAGAAATCATGCAACTATGGTTGAATTGAGATGATCTAATCTCTTAGAACACACTCCCTTCAATCCCTAGACCTACAATCCATGTAATCTAAGAACTCTCATGCATTACATCACAAATAATAGACCAATCAAGCCATAGCCATCAATGGAATTAACAACAAGTCTAGAGATCATCTTCTTACAATCCAAGATCAATCATGGCAAATCTGTACAATCAACCTCTATCCTAGCACAACTAATCTATCAATCCAAGGAAACCTAGGAAATCAGCCACACATGCCCAAGGGAACAAAAGAGAAAGAAAGAGAGATGGTCACCAAGAGCTCCATGGCAATCCTCTTCTTGCAAGCTCCTCTCCCAAGGTTGTGGGCTTCAATCCAAGCTCCTCTACTTTGATTTGCACTTTGCTCTAGGGTTGTGGATTGGAGATGAGGAGAAAAGTATTTGAGAAGTTGAGAGAAAAGGGTTTTGATGAAGTGTGAAATCTGAAAATTATGACTTGTTTAGTTAATTTTCGCCCTCTTCCTCCTTATATACTGCACCGGAAAACCCTTACATTTTCAGTGAAAACTGTGTAACATTTTCACCGAAAATGCCTTTGTAAACCCGACCGGCTGATGCATTCCTTCATAGATTTTCGGTGAAAACTCTGGGAAGTTTTCACCGAAAATTTCTTCATAAATCGAACCTCAACCTCCTGTTTAGAGTTTTCGGCCGAGAACTTAGAGTTTTCGGCCGAAAACTTCTTCAGCTTTAAGGTGCATTTTTCCCAAACTTGCATCGGCCATATCTCCTCCGTCCTAGCTCCGATTGACCTCCCGTTTGATCCTACGTGCTCCTTGTCACCAGTACTTTAATGCCAAAACCTGAAAATGCAAAGAAAACAGCTCCAATAGACATGGAATTGGCCTCAAAGTGGCAACCGGACAACAAAATAGCACTTTGAATAAAACTTCAATAAAAGCATATAAATCATAGCAAAATGAGATCAGACATGGGAAATCCTTAGGCTAATAAAAGGCTTAAAATGCACCAAATATAGTCACATCAGTCACCCCGAGCATGGATGTCGGTAAAGGCACCCAACCCATGCCCTGAGCCCGACCGAGGGCAGAGCCTAAGCGCCCTAATAGGCCTTGGACCAATCCTCACGAGCCCTGGAGGTACTGACCACTCCTGGGATCCTTCAGAAACATTCCTGGAGTACAGGAAACAAAGGACCCAAGAGTGCCTGGCCAGAAAAGGCTGGTGCCCAAAGGTTGACCTCGGAACGAGCCCCGGACCGGACCAGGTGCTCAAAGGGAGCTCAAGACCAATTGCCACGAGCCCTGGACCAGTCACCACCCCTGAATGCCTCTTGTGGATATTCCTTAAGAGATGCACGAAGAAGAATGCAAAAAGCCTAGATAGATTTAGAGAAGGCCAAGTTTTGAGCCAAACCCGGGCACCAAACTTGAGGTCGGGCGCCACAGAGGAGCACTTATGGCCGAGCTCCCAATTGGCTCTGGCGTTTTGGAAACTTCCAAGTGCCCTGGATAGCTTAAGCCTCAGGAACACACTCCAACAAACGGCATTGCATTTGGAGAAGAGATGAAGGAGGAGTCACACGGGGAAGTGCTGAAACGTGGCTCGGGCCCTCTTTACAATCCGACCGAGCTAAGGACTTCTATTTGGGCCAGAAATCATTGTTGCCATGGTCAAGGGATCAAGGAACCCAATCTAGCTAGGACTAGGCCACAAAGGAAAGGAAGCCTCCGAACCAAAGCCCATCCAGACGTGTTCAACCCGGATTAGGAACGTGACCGGGGGCTTGACCGGTGACCAGCTTTTGCCCATTTAGTATTTCCTTCGGCCCCAAGACTCTACTTTATATTTTACATTTTTTTAGTTCGAATAGTTAAGGTAGTTTTAATGTCCTTATTAGTATTTAGATTATTTTAATTCTAGTTTAGGAAGTAGCTATTTAAGGAAGGATTAGGAGAGCTTGTTCCTAACTCCTCCTATAAATAGAGGCCGCCGGCCACCCATTGTATTCAGACTTTTATCAATCAATAAACCCCTTTTCAGAACTTTGTTCTAAACCCCTTCGAGTATGTGTAAGAGCACGGCTTAAGGTTTGGCTTATCATCAAGAGCATCCATCTCTTGGCGTGGCGCCCTCGACTTGATACTTCTGGTTCCTAGCTCCTTTATAGCTAGCGGTCAAAGTCCTAATCCGCCTCGGTTCCATAGGTTCTTCACGTTGCTAGGATCATCAGCTTGTGGTGTTCAAGGGTCGTCTGCCCACGGTTGCAGTGGTTCACGTCAAGTATTACTCTCCTTTAAAGCTTTCTCATGGTTACTCGTTTCGGTGTTGGTTCTAAGTGGTCTAGAGTGTGCTCGGTAGTGTGGTGTTGAGAGTTAGTGTGGAATTGGTGAGTAGTTTCAGGAGTAGGGCTGTTGTGTTGTCGTTAGGAATTTTATGAGTCAATATGATGCTTGAATTGCTGCAATTTTGCTGTGTTTTCGGTATCATGTTGCTAGGATGAGTTAGGAGTGATTTAGGGGACGAAATCATTGAAGTTGTGGAGACTTGTAACATCCCCGCCCAACCGGTCGGATTGGAACTCAAGTTCGGTTGACTAGAGTGATGGATTTAGTGCTTACGAGGTCCCATTGAGGTCTAGGACGTTCGTGTTTAAGGAGGCTTGGGGGTACAAGTGAGTGTGTTGGGCTGTGAAGAACACATGTCGTGTGTTGTAATACACGTCGTGTGTTGTGAGATACACGGCCGTGCAGTAATTCTTGCAATTCTCGTCGAAAGTTCCAGTTTATGATACACGGCTGTGTTTTATAGAAACACGTCGTGTAGTGTCATAACACACACCGTGTGTTATGAAACACGCCGTGTATCGTGACCTGCATATAAAAGACAGATTTTTCACGGAAATCCATAACTTCTCAGTCCTTTCTCTCTCCCCGAAAAGCCATTGACGAACCATTTTTGAGCAAACTTCAGAAGGTGATTCCGAGAGCTGTAGAGGTCGGAATTGAGTTCTGTTTGTTTCTATGAGTTTGTAGCGACAAGGAGAAGAAATCGCGAACCTCAATTTTCGGTTAGGCTACGAGTTTGGAGTTGGGGAAACTTTGTTTCTGAAGAACTAGAAGACGATTAGAGCCTCGTCTTCTATTCCAGGTGAGGGCTTAGCGTTGTATAGGAAGTTTGGACAGCGTGAGGAGTTCTAATATTGACTTCGATGAAATCTAGGTGATGCATGGAAATGATGAGTTTAAAAGGGGTAAATTGTTCTGTGATTGAGCTTGATTGCCGACGATGATTGTTGTGGTGGTTTATCGTTGTTGATTGCTGCGATGTGGGTGTGGTAGTGAACTGAAATGAATTGTTAAATGGAACGACATAGAGTTGAGAGATAGGATGAAATGGGATGGGGGTGTAAGTGTTATGTTATATGGATTGTCAGTTGTGGATGCAGGAGAGTGGCCCTTCCAATGTGGGGTCGTTCTGAGTAAGACGTACATGTGGGTGACCCCTAGACTCACGACATGGCTTCACCTGTACTTGCAGGTGGGGGTGGCCGGTGAGCTAGCTGGTTACCTTATTGGTTGATTGTGTTGTGAATTGTGGGTGTGACAGGAGCATGGAGTTGTTGAAATGATTTGTGAACTGTGGAAGTGTTGTGGAATATGTGATTGTGCGATGGTTGTAGTTGTGATAAGTTGTGTTAGAAATGTGACGTTGGAACTTGATTACGAAAGTAGAACAGGAAGGAGCCCACACTACCCCACCCGAAATACTGTTGAGATCGAGTCCGATTAACTGGGGTAAATCCCATGACGGGGAGTCATGGAGGTTGAAATCTCCGTTAAGGAAGGATACCAATGGGGATGCGTCGTAATAGCTCCGTGGAGGAAGGATCCCTAAGGGGATGCATCGTGTTATCTCCCCAAGAGGGAAAGATCCTATGGGATGTGTGTTGATGTGATGGTTGGCGGTGGTGGTGTGGATAACTCCTTGGCTCATAATAACTCACCTAGAATGAATATGTGTATCTAGTTGTGCGTGTGCATGTGGTGTGTGTATCGGTTGGTGAATGTGACTTGGTTGTGAATCCTGTGATGTATATGTATGTTGCTCAATTATGTCGTATCAATGCTGTGAATTGTGAATGAGAATGTTGAACTGACCTATGTGATCACCTAGACTGTTTTAGGATGTTAAAATCTGGAAAGGGTTAAGGTCAGGTTCCATTGTTGATGTCTTGTGCGGAGTTTGGAACCGCTCCTTGGTTTAGGAAAACGTGTAGGTAGGCCCACTGGGTTAACTCAATTTCAATAGGAAATTGATCCCTTCTCCCTTTCAGGATCTCGTGGCTAGTGGGGGTGATCGTTGGAGTGAGAGCTTGAGGGTTGACTTCGAGAAGTTCCGGACCGAAGCTATGAGGTGAAGACTGGTGCCTACTTGGAGTTGACTTGTTCTTCATTTCAGTTGACGTTGGATATTTTGGGAGGGGGGGTTTCATAGATTTATGTACTTTGGGTTTATGTTGGATTCTATGAGTTTTATGATGGATTTGGGATTGTAAACAGTTTACGTTTTCACGGTTTATGGAGGCCTCTTATGTTGACTTTTATTTAAAGCTTGGTTTTACTCGTTATTTACGTTAATTTCTACTTAGTAATGCTCGACCGGTTCAACCATGGGTTTCACCGAGTTGATTCGGTTCGGGTGTTACAGATGAGGGTGTGAATGTGAATGCGTGTGACTATTGTGTGTGAAAGTGATGATTGTGATTGTGAGTTATATTGTGATGTAATGTTGAACTGAATGATTGATGTTTCTCCATTATTTATGAATGTTATCGTGGATGGTAGGTGTTGAACTGAGGATTGCACCTATGTGATCACTTGGACTATTTTTAGGGAATTAAAACCGGTAAATGTTGAGTCTGATTCCATTGTTAGTGTTTCGTGAGGAGTTTGGAATCGCTTCTTTTGGTTAGGTTCGTCGCATAGTTAAACCCAGTGGGTTCACTCAATTTCATTAGGAAATTAATCCCCCCTAGTCTCTCTTTTTCAGGTTCGCGTGGTTTGAGTGAGTGAGTCAGTTAAAGTTCAGGTGCTCAGTTGTGTGTCGAGTGCTGATGTGTTGTTGGCGTGGAGAAGATCTTCAGAGGTTTGGACCAGTAGTTGACCATCTTTTGGATTTATATTGACTATTTTAGGTTAGGATGTTTTTGTATCAATGGATTTGAACTTCATGAACATTAATATTTCATGGTTTGGATTTGAACCGTTGTAATAAGTTTTTGGATTTTAACGATGGAGTCACTTCCATTTTACTCTTGATTTATGTTTTAATTGATTTAAATGTGGTTTTTCCTTTCATATTAATTGTTGTATCTTCGAGTCATACTCTTAACCGGTTCGACCATGGGTTCAATCGGAGTCGGTTCGGAGCGAGTGTTACAGATGGTATTAGAGCCTGGTTTACCTCTATGATGACACTCGATTTCACGTGATTATCAGCCTCATTTAAGCAACATTTCTTGGCTTAAGACATGGCTTTTAGGGCAGAATAACGAATAATCACTCAACTGCTCTATCTAGTGCCATTTTGGTTACTTTGGCCCGTTTCGGGTCTATTTGATGGTTTTCTAGTGTTTTCGTGATAGCACAGGTTTTTGCCGTCAAATAATGTAACCAATGACGTGTCTAAGGCATTGGAACCTCGAGGAATCGCACCGGATTCGATCCATGGAGTCAATCAAGTCAACACAAATCCTGCCCAGCTTTACAAAGAAGATTTCGGCGAAAAGACCTCAAGTTTTCGCCGAAAATCCAAGAAGAAATCGTTAGAGCTTAGAAGAAGAAGTTTTCGGCGAGAAGTCAAAGTCTTCGCCGAGAACTCTGATTGAAATCAACACAGGAGGAACAGTAGACCGGGTCAGCCTTTTTTAAAGAAGTTTTCGGCGAAAACTCCAGAAGTTTTCGGCGAAAACTCCTTAAGTTTTCGTCGAAAATCTTAAACCTAATCCGGCTGGGAAAGGGTTAAGTATAAATATAAACCGGCGGCTCAAAAGAAAGATACACTTTTCCATATACAACTTATCACAAGTTCCAGACCTAAGAAGTTCGAGAGAACAGAGTTGAAGAGTTCGAAGAGCTAGAAAGAGATCGTGATGCCATCTTTTCAGCTTGGAGACTCGGAGCTAGGAGTGAAGATTACCGAAGAGCGGAGCTTTGCCGGAGTCGTCTTAATTAGGTTTTATAGTTTCCATCTGTTCTTCCTCTTCATGATGAACCTTGTTTCTGTCTTTGTCTCTGATGTTATTAACATGAGTAGCTAAACTCGTAGAGCTTAGATTAGATGAACGCTAAGTGACCCAGGGCTTTAAAGTGGTAACGGATCGGCGGTGATTAGATTCAAAGTTCAATCAGTTTCTCTTGCATGTTTGATTTGTTCTTCGTTGTTTATGTTTCTTCTCTGGCTTGATCACCTAGATTAGATTCTTGTTAAACTCAGGATAGTAGCGAATATTCGCCTCACTTTAAGACACCAAATCAACAATTAACTTATTCATTGGAGTGTGCCTTTCCCTTTCGTAGGAACCAGTTAAGGTTAATCCACTTCAAGAGTCACTCATAAATCGTTAGTAATTCCACTAGTTAGTTTAGTCGTCACAAGAAGCGACTGTACTCGGGCGGCTAATTAATCTTGGTAGCTCTAGCTAGATCGGATAGAGCGAACGTTCGCCAGTCTTAAACCTAAGGGTAAGGAGTTATGGTGGTGTCTTAGAATTGATGAGAATTGATAACCGCTGGTCTGTTGATTGCCAATGCTCTGGTGATCTAAGGGGGATTCGAAGTCTAAGTGTAACACCCGACCCAAATCGCCCGGGTTCAACCCGTGGTTAGACCAAAGACGTAAAGAAACCAATAAATATTATTTAACTCAACAACTGCATAAAAACAAAAGAAAACGGAAGCTTCCATAATTCAAACTCAAACCAAAAACAATTTCAAATCCCAAAATTCATTACTCAAAATATATGATCCAAAATCCCCAAACCATCAACTGAATAAAATACAAAACTGTCCTTTAAGTCCTCAGTCACCGTCCTTTAGCCGTCTGTTATATCCAAGCTCCATCCGCCACAATTGCTGCTCCAAGCTCGGCTCACCAACTTACTTCTAACTAAAAAGAGAGACTAAGAGGGGATCAGTTTCCTAATGAAACTGAGTGAACCCACTGGGCTTAACTATGCGTTGTCCTAATCCAAAGGAGCGGTTCCAAACTCCTCACAAGACATCGACAATGGAACCAGACTCGGCCTTATTCAGATTTTAACATCCGAAAGCAGTCTAGGTGATCACATAGGTTCAGTTCTTCATTTTCATTAACATTCAATAGCATAAGCATAGTCACAATCGAAGCAGCATGCGAATCAAAGCACATGGTACACAAACCGGTTCACAATCATCATGCATCCACACAACAACACACATACACACAACCAACCACATATTATTTCACTAGGTGAGTTATTAGGCGCCAAGGAGTTATCCACACCACCACCGCCGGCCATCACATCAACCTAACACATCCATTAAGGATCCTTCCACGAGGGAGAACAACATCTGACGCATCCACAAGGGATCCTTCCACGAAGGAGAACAACAACCATCTTTGGTAACCCAACCAAGGGATTCACCCCAGTGAATCAAACTCAATCCATCAGTATCTCGGGTGGGGTAGTGTGGGCTCCTTCCGGTTCTACTTTCACATACAATTCACAATTCATGCTATTCCATCACGATACATCCATACTATCATCACTCATGAACATACATTCACATTTCACCATCCACTTCCACAGTTCATAATCAGATGACGTCTCACAATCTATCCACACAACACGCAATAGGGTAGTCAGCTAGCTCACCGGCCACCCCACCTGCAAGTCTAGGGACCACCCATCTGTTCCTTTTTCTCAGAACGACCCCACATTGGCAGGGTCATTCTCCTGCAACCACAAACTAACATTTCACAATATCATATCACTAGCATCCATATCCCCAATTCATCCTAACTCTCAATTCTATGTCCAATCATTAGTCATTTCATCCCGAACCCCCAACCAAGGAAATCATCAAGCAAACGATTAGAAACACAATTATCAAGCAATCACTCAGAAACACAATCACAGAAATAGTTCACCCCTTTTACTCTCATCATTTTCATGCAACACCTAGCTTTCGTCTAAGTCCGAATTATAACTCCTCACGTTGTCCAAACTACCTAACAACGCTAAACCCTCACCTTAGCCTAAAAGCAGACTCTGAAATATTTCCTGGAACGTCCGTCTCATCGTCTTGATTCCACCAGTCCTGACGGTTTGTCAATCGGAGCACTAACGAGTGAGTTACGCACGAATCTCTAATTTCCCAACACTTGATCTGCCAAACAGCCCCTTAGTGTCAAACTTCCAGAACACACCACAGTTAAATTGAAATTACAATCTGATCACTTAACTTCTTGCTACTGTTCCTGGGTCACATAACTTTCATCATTTCACAAACTTGCCCATCATCTTCTCCGATGAACCTATCACCGCCAGCAACTCTCCGCCGGCAACTCTCCGCCGTCACCGTCGCCCGTTCCCGCGATCTTGGAACCCATCAAACTCGCCGCCTTCGCCACTGATCTTCATCGCCAAGGACAACAACGCGTACGACGAGGCCCAAGCTCCCCTTCTCTCGATCCTCCTCGATTTGTGTGTCGATGGTCGCCCTCGTTTTACGTGGCCCTCTCTCTGTCAATCCCAAAAAGATGGAGCAGCCCCTCTTTCTTTTCTTCTTTTCCTCTCTCGATTCCTGTGCCAACATAACCTCCAACTCCCCCTCTTTCATTTATTCCCCGAACCACAAAACCCCTCCTCTATTCGCTGAAGAACTTGAGTGGGCTTCAGGCCCAATGGCCATTTCCAGCTCCCTTTACTCAAAGCCCCACGCCATCTGCTTCTTCTTAATTAAAATGGCCTAAGGCCTTAATCTAAAAATAAATGGGCAGCTGACCAATTCCACTTTAATCCTTGGGTTTGACCAATTGGTCCAGCCAATTGGTTCGGGACCTCGACCCGATGGTTAACTCGAAACCCCCTTAACTCGAAAGGTCTGATTCTCATCAATTGGGGTAAAATAAATTAGCGAATTAAATAATTTAATTCTAATTAAATCCTACCAAACTTTAATCAAGGAGGAACCCACCAACTTTTTAAATCAAACCGGTTAACCAGAACCGGGATGTTACACTAAGCTTGTCTGTCGTCTTTGTTAAGTCAACCAATCTTTCAATCTGTCTTTCAATTTAGTTTTTAATTACCTGCATTTCTAGAATAAAAGTCGTGGAACTCACACCATGCACAACGTGTTAAACCTGAGTAATCTGCCTTTACATTTGAGTAGACAATCATTAGAAAACCCGTGGAATACGATCTGTCTTGCTTTGCGCTTGGCAGTTATTTGACTACACACGCGTGAAAACGCGTACATCACTCTGTTGCATATGTGAACTACTCGTTCTTCTAGGGGATTAGCTATATCTTAATAGAAAGAACGAAACACCGACGTAGTACTGACATTCTAGGGGTTTTTAATGTTTTAACCGGGTTTGGATTCTGAAAGTGAAAGTGTGTTTTGATGAGCGAAAGTGTTTTGAAATCCTGTCAACTGAAATTGGTATATTTTCAGTCCTCCTGAGTCACGGAGAAGTTCATGGGATGAAAAGTTGTAGTGTTGAATAGTGCTTGAGTGGGAATAGAGTGTTGGGATAGGAGAGTTGCTTAACCTTTAGAAATAGAACCAGAGTTAGGATGCTAGCTTGAAGTGGAAGTTTTAGAAGTATGTTTTGTGAGAGAGTTGGATGTCGGTTGAGGAGGGGAGGAACTTATCTTGTTTGTTGATATGAGATTTTAAGAGAAGGTTTTGATTCGCGCAAATTTTGTCCTGTTATGTTTTCAACTATGGTTTGAATGTGATTTTATTCAATCAAGTAAGTTTTGAATTTCAATCCATGTGGGAGAAATTAGAAGGATTTAATAATTTAAGCTTTTGAGGTATGAGTATTTCATGATTTGACTTGTCAATGTGATTTTAGTGTCGAATCTTGGTATTAGTTTCTTTCATTAATTGGTATAGCGGATTTGAAGAACGTTTTAATGTTTTGGTATTTTAACTGAGATGGAGTTGGGTTTTACTAATTTTGGTTTTGAGTGGAAAATTGTTGTCTTGGGTTTCTGGTTGGTTTGAAAGGAGTTTGAAATCGCTTTTACCTTTTTAAAACTGAGTCATGAGTTTCTGTGGTTTCAAATTATTTAAGTGTTCTTGTTTTGAACGTTGGGGGGAATGTTTTCATTGGTGTTAGTGTTTAGGAATTTGAAAGCAATTGGGTATTATAAACTAAAATAGAGTTTGGTTTTATGAGTTTGATTTTAAAAGTCTTATAAGTTAATTTTAAATAGAGGAACTTGAATTTCGATTTTGAGTGGATTGAAAAGGATTTATTAGAGTTTCACCTTTTTGAAAAGTGTGTTTGGGTTTTTGAAAACCAGATTGAGATAGGTTTCTGTAACGGTGCAGTCTAGATGTTTAGCTGGTGCTCGAGTGGCTCTAGTAGTGGTAGTCAGTAGACTAGGAGGTTGGTTGTAGGGGTAAAGGCCCTTGTAGACTTTGGTTAAGTTTAGTAGAGTGTTCGAGGAGTGTGAAGTACTAATCGAAAGTGTTGGCTTAGTAGTTCATGCTTGGTGTGAGTTGTGTTTGTTGTGTTTGGGTTGTACTCTTATGTTTGGTTATGTTGTAGAGGCTAGGTTGTGCGTCTGGGTTAGGTAGAAGCTCGAGTTCGTGTAGGTGAAGTATCCTTAGAAAGTGTGTGTTGCTAGGAGCCATTAAGAGGGAGTTTCAAGTTGTGATGTGGTGCTTAAGCTGCTACATGTCGCTGCAATTTCGTGTTGCATTACTAGGATGAGTTGGGTTGTGATTTCGGGGACGAAATCTTTTGAAGTTGTGGAGACTTGTAACGTCCCTGCCCAACCGAATGATTTCGAACTCGAGTTTGGATGGTTGAGACATTGGAAACAATGTTCTTGAGGTCTCATCGAAGTTACAAGCGAGTACGTTGAAATTTCACTGAAGGTGGCAAACTATAACACACGGACGTGTGTTATAGAAACACGCCGCGTGTCTTATAACACACACCGTGTGTTATAGACACACGGCCGTGTGTCCTGGTCTGACTATATAAATAATGGGTTTTTGACGGATTTCCATGATTTACTCCCCTCTCTTTCCTCCCGAAACCCCCATTCACAAACCAAACTTCCCCCAACTTTATACCTTGATTCCGGGAGCTACAGAGGTCGAATTGGCGATCTATTTCTTGTTACGTGTTCATGGCAATGAGAGGAAGAGATCAAACATCTCAGTTTCTGGAATTTCGGAGTGGGGCGCTGTTAGTGGCAGAAGAAAGAAGCAACATTTTTGGAGCTGTAGAGCTTGGCTGTTCAGGTTTCTAGAAGTTGTTTAGAGCCTCGTCTTCTTGTCAAGTGAGGGTTTAGCATACGATAGGTAGTGCTGGTCGATGTGAGGAGTTGTAATCTGGCTTAGTCGAAATTAGGGATTGCATGAAATTGGAAGAGAGTAAAAGGGGATAGCTGTTCTGTGATTGATTGTAAGTTTATTGAATGTGATGGTTGCATGTTGATTGTTTATGGATGGATGATTAATGTTGTGTTGCTATGATGTTGAGATTGGGGAAACCATGATTAATTATGATTAAATGGATTAGAATTAGTAACGAGTGATAAGGGGAACGGGTTTGTGAACTGCGAATTGTGCATGTATTCTGCTATTGTTGGTTGTGGTTGCAGGAGGGTGATCCTGCCAATGTTGGGTCGTCTTATTAATGATAAACAGGTGGATGGCCCTGCCAATATGGGGTCGTCCTTTGAGGGAATAACAGAAGGGTAACCCTGGACTCACGACATGGCTTTGCTTGTACTTGCAGGTGGGGGTGGTCGGTGAGCTAGCCGTTTTCCCTTGATTGGATGTATTGTTTGAATTGTGAGTGTGATCGAATGAAGTGCCAGTGTGTGACTAGTTAGATTGGGTGTTTGGGTGCTATGCGTGTTGGTGATTGACAATGTGTCATGTGCTTAGTGTAATGAGGTTGGAGTCCTAAATGTGAACTAAGAAATGATTGAAGAAAATAATGATGTCGAAATTAGATGCATTGTGGCTGGAATTCGAGTTAAATGAAATATTTGGAATTAGATGGATTATTTGGTTAAATTTAGGAATGCTCGAACTGGGAAGTTGAAACGGTAAATGGATGTTGTTGAGAAGGTTGTTGTTATGCGGTGTTGAGTGACTATTTTGAATACATGATCGACTTGTCGGTATGTATGGTTTACTCATGTGAATGTATGGTTGACTAGGTGGCTATTAGTGAGAGTTATTTTCCAAAGTGTGCACGAGTTATGTGGTTGTGATTGGCTTAGCATCGATAGGACACTATGAGTAATGTGAGGAGCTGGAACTCGACATAGAATGGAATTAGGTCTTGCATGAACCTATGAGAGTAAAACTGGATAACTGCCTTGTGATTATTGTATAATGATTGTGCTGATTGATGTGTGCTGTGGGGATTGGGACGAAGAATGATAGCTTATAAACTCGAGTTAGAAATGTGAGATAGGATGGGAAGGGATGTGATGAATTTCTGGGGTTGGTTACCTAAATGGTCACCAAACTATGGGCCAATTAACCCGACAGTCACTATATTCGAAAAAATTCTCTACACATAACTAAACTTTGGACTGATTATCCTAGTGGTCACTACCGTCTACGGACATCCAATTTTCCGTCCATCCACCTACGTGGAGCTGCCACATAGGCTGCCAAATCATTTAAAAATCCACATCATTTAAAATCCTATTTACCCAAAATCAAACCCACATACCCAAACCCAATTACCCAACCCTAAACCCAATCCTCCTCCTTTCCCTTCCTCCTGAGCCGCCTCTCTCCTCCAACCTCCGTCGTCCAACCTCCGCCGTCCAACCTCCACCGTCCAACCTCCACCGTCCAACCTCCTCCTCCCCCAGCCTCCTCTTCCTTCCATTTTTCTCCTTCTCCCAGATATGCCCTCATCCTCTCTCCTCCCCCTACAATTCTCAGATCTACCTTCTACAACAGTTCTGACGCTGAGGCTGGAGGCACCAGAGGTAGAGTACTGGTAGCCAGAGACGCCGAGCTCGTAGCGACAGAGAGGGCTGCAGCGGTGGCAGGAGGAGGAGAGAGTTGGTGGAAGGTGATTAGAGCCTCCTCCTCCTCGTCGGGGACACCTCAATTGCCGATTCGTCGTTTTAGACACCAATGTTTCAGACGACAAGGAGGGGAGCATAGGTCGGAGGCGGATGGAGGAGGGCGGAGGTCGGAGGAGGGAGGCAGCATTGGAGGTGGGAAGACGGGATCCGGACAACGGAGGCGGAGCCATGGCTGATCTCGATCGATGAAGACGGGATCCGGGTCTTCTCCGGAAGCGGCGCCATGTAGATCGACGTTATCGAGGCCAAGTTTGTCGACGATGTAATTAGCGGAGGTTGGAGGAGGGGGGAGGTCGGAGGAGGGCAGTCGGTGGAGGCGGAGGTCGGAGGAGGGCAGACGGTGGAGGCGGAGGTCGGAGGAGGGAGGCGGCTATAGGAGGAGCTGGGTGGAAGGAGGAGTTGGGTTCGGCTTGGGTAGACTTGTTTGGTTGTCTGGGTCGGTCAAGGATAAAATATGCCACCTAGACGAGCTTGCATGACATGGCGGACATTAAATGGTCCTATTTGGCATGTCCACATAGGCCGTTTGACGGAAAAATGGATGTCCATGGACGGAATGACTGCTTGGATAATGAGGTTGAAGTTTGGTGACGTTTAAGGAATTTTTTCGAATCTAGTGACTACCGGGTTAATTGGCCCATAGTTTGGTGACTATTTAGGTAACCAACCCTGAATTTCTATAATTGTATCTATAGTTGCCAAAATGTGGGTTGATGTAGAACTGTGATGTGGGATTGTGTGGTGGAATTGTGAAATGGATTTGTGGTTGAATGAAATTGTTTTGCGGACGAGTGTTATTGTTGTGGTTGCATTAAATGGAATTAAATTGATAGAATCGGAAGGAGCCAAGATTACCCCACCCGAAATACTGGTTGTGATTGAGTCTGATTCACTAGAGTGAATCCCTTGGTTGGGTTTCCAAGGTCGGTTGATATCTCCTTCTTGGAAGGATCCTGTGGGATGCGTCTGATGGTATACTCCTTCGGGGAAGAATCCTATATGGATATGTCTGGATGATGTGATGGCCGGCGGGGTAGCGGGGGAACAACTCTTTATGGCGCCTAATTAACTCACCTAGCTAAATCAAGTGTGATGTGTTGAGTGTGTACATGTGATGTGTTGGAGATCTGATTTATGATGTGTTGCGGACTGTGTTGGATTGATCGGTGAACTGAGTGGTGTTGTTGTGTTGATGCTGTAGGATTGATGTTGAATGGCTTATGGTTGTGTTGAAGCTATGAATTATGAATTGTTAGTGTAGGTAACTACTCTTGGGTGATAGCTTAGACTGCTTAGAGAGGTCTAATAACTCACTTAGTGAATTGAAATGTGGACAATGAGGGTGTGAATGTCAATGCATGTGAATGTTGTGTGTGAAAGTGTTGATTGTGATTGTGAGTTGTATTGTGATGTAATGTTGAACTGTATGATTGATGTTTCTCCGTTATTTATGAATGTTATCGTGGATGGTAAGTGTTGAACTGAGTACTACACCTATGTGATCAATTAGATTATTTTTAGGGAATTAAAACCGGTAAAGGTTGAGTCTGATTCCATTGTTAGTGTTTCGTGAGGAGTTTGGAATCGCTTCTTTTGGTTAGGTTCGACACATAGTTAAACCTAATTGGTTCACTCAATTTCAATAGGAAATTGATCCCCCCTAGTCTCTCTTTTTCAGGTTCGCGTGGTTTGAGTGAGTGAGTTAAAGTTCAGGTGCTTAGTTGTGTGTCGAGTTCTGATGTGTTGTTGGCGTGGAGAAGATCTTCGAAGGCTTGGACCAGGAGTTGACCATCTTTTTGATTTATTTCGACTATTTTGGGTTGGGATGTTTTTGTATCAATGAATTTGAACTTCAGGAACATAAATCTTTCATGGTTTTTTTGGATTTTAACGATGGAGGCGCTTCCGCTTTACTCTTGATTTATGTTTTAATCGATTTCAATGTTGTTTGTCCTTTCATTTTATTGATGTATCTTCAAGTGATACTCTTAACCGGTTCGACCATGGGTTCAACACGGGTCAGTTCAGGGCGGATGATACAGATCTGCCACCCTCAACGAATTTTCAACATACTCGCTTGTAACTTCAAACCAACTTAATTACGAACGTCCCGGACTTCGATGGGACCTCAAGAACATTGTTTCCAATGTCTCAACCATCCAAACTCGAGTTCCAAATCGTTTGGTTGGGCGGGGATGTTACAGTTGGACTAATTTTGTTAAACTTCAGACTCTCCAATCTTTTATTTAGAATTGCTTTATTGATAATAAGAGAAAGTCCTTCGATGGGACCTCAAGAACATTGTTTCCAATGTCTCAACCATCCAAACTCGAGTTCCAAATCGTTTGGTTGGGCGGGGATGTTACAGTTGGACTGATTTTGTTAAACTTCAGACTCTCCAATATTTTATTTAGAATTGCTTTATTGATAATAAGAGAAAGTCCTTCTGAACATATAGCAAAAAGGAGTGGTGAAAGAGGATCCCCTTGTCTGAGACCCCCTGTGGGTGAGAAGTAATTAAACGGTTGGCCGTTTAGAATGATTGTTAACTTAGCTTTAATAGGACATTCTGAGATCCAACCAATCCTTCTTTCCCTGAATTTAAATCACCACATTAGAGCAAAGAGAAAAGACCATTCAATTTTGTCGTAAGCTTTTTCCATATCCACTTTCAGAGCCATAAAACTTGAGAGCTCCGTACTCCTGTTTGCTAAATAGTGCATAACTTCATGAGCAATGAGAGTGTTATCTGAAATTGATCTTCCCTGCACAAAACTATTTTGATTCAAACTAATAATACTTGGAAGAATTTTTCCAAGTCTTGTTGCCAGAATTTTAGTGATCGTTTTGTATAGAACAGTGCAAAGACCAATTGGACATAAATCTTTCATACTTTTGACATCATTTTTCTTTGGTAACAAAGAGACTATGTATAATTTATTTCTCATAACATTATACCCGACCTAAAGAAAAGGGCGATCGTGTTCGTGACTTCACAACCAACAACATCCCAATAAGCTTGGAAAAAGGCACTAGTGAATCCATCCGGACCAGGTGCTTTATCACCACCAATTGAAAACAAAGCTTCCTTAATCTCATCTTCTGTCACCTATTCCGTAAGTTGAATGTTCATTTTATTTTAAACTTGCTTATCTTCCGGAATCGTATTCATAATAACCGGAAGATCAGACGGAGGGAAGGAGGTAGTAAAGAGCTCATTATAAAATTCAGAAGCAATTTGACCTAATTTTTGTTGATTATTATGATTTACTGCATTCTTGCACTCCAATGTTGTAACAAAATTCTTCCATCGTTGTTGAGCAACAGACCGATGAAAAAAAGTTATATTTTTGTCACCAAATTCCAACCATTTATTTCTATTCCTTTGTTTCCAATAACACATTTCCTAATGAATTTCTATTGATAAATCATTTTCAAGAGCTGAGACTCGTTCCCAATTAACAACTTTGGCTTGCTTTTCTAAGTCAATTTTACTTTCGATTTCTTTAATACTTTTTTTCCGAGTTCGTGAACCCAAATCTCAATCATCAAATAGCTTATATCTAATTTCTTTTAGTTTTTTGTGACTTTATATATTGGTTGACAACCAGTTGGTCTATTCCATTCAATTTCAATTACATTTCTTACTTCGGGGAAGCCAATCCATCTATTATAAAATCTAAATAGTTTCTTTGATGGGGATTTTGCCGAAACACGTTCAAGAAAAATTGCAAGATGATCTGAACCTTTAGTTTTTTATATTAGAGCAATTTGATTCTGGCCACAAAGTTAACCATTCAATAGAAATTAAAAATCTATTCAGTCTTGATTTTATCTCATCACTGCCATTTCTTTTGTTCGACCAGGTAAAAATTTGGTTGGTGAATTCAACATCTATGAGTTGTAGGTCATTAATGAACACATTAAAATCGGCCAATGATCTGGAGCTTGGTAGATTCCCTCCTTGTTTTTTCAAAAATATTGGACACCGCATTAAAATCACCGAAAACCACATTAGAATCATTCAAGTCTAAAATTTTATTTTGTAAAAATTTGAATTGTGCCCATCTTACCACCGGAAAGTTGATAAGTAAACCCCTATTAGAATTTTTTTTTATTTGGTGTTTCCTCCCATTCGATACAAATTGCGAGGGCATTAGCAAAACAAACTTTAATTATTAACTTATCTTTCCAGGCCATCACTATTCCAGCTTTCGTATCATTCCCAGAAAAATGTTCAAAATTTCTATAATGAATATCAAATAATTTATCCCTAACATCAGAACTCGTAGCATGAGTTTCGCAAAGAAAAAGAAATTTCAGTTTAAATCGACCAACGAGCTTTTTGAGTTCATGGACCATCAAATCCGGCCCAATCCCCCGAAAGTTCCACGAAAGAATACTTATTTATTACATTGGGCCCATTTTAGGTAGGATGTCACTACCAATGAAAAATAAAAGGGCCAATCCAGCTGCCAGTCTTTATTCTGTAGCGCACAACCGTCTTGGCCCATCTGTGCAAGATCGGCCCAACTCCTTAATATTATCTCAACTTCAAATATCTGCACCAAAAGGGAAAAATTAAAAGCCAACCCATCCAGGCCCAAAACAAACAACAAACAATTAAACGTCATCCACATACCAGCCGCCGGCTCATCCTCTCCACTCCAATCTTCTTCACGAGATTCATTCCTCGGAACCACCATCTCCTCTTTCTCTCCAAGTCCTTGTTCCGCATATTGATCCTCTTCATCACTATCAACCACATCATCCCATCGGCCAATCACTAGCCGAAGCCATCCAATATCCCCCAAGGAAGCTTCTTGAAGTGGCTGATCAACCGATTCACTCTGAGAAACAATGATCGGAACTGGCGCTGAAGCAGTCTAGAATTCAGGTTGTCCTCCTCCATCTCATCCTCGTCATCATCTTGATATATATTTCGTATCAGCTCCAACGAAAATGATTTCTTTTCAAAGCCCTTAAGAGGGATTTCCATTCTACCAACATGATCAGCCTCCTTTGCCCCAATCCATTCGCCTATCTTGCTTGGTCTCGCCAGGTCGGAAGGAGCTAGAAATGGTTGAGGCATACAAGGTAAGCTCGAGGAACTTGATAGAGGTTGTACATCCCTGGATCCAGGTTCTTGAATAACACTCCCTTTCATATCATAGACAACCCATTTTTTCAGGGAACGAAATTAGTTCTTCAATCAGCCTTTATTTCCCTTTGTTCCCATAGACGAGCTTCCTCTTTGTCTGTAATGACTGAGTCCTCCCAGCCGGAATAGAAGGGGGGAGGCGAGATTGCATAGACAGACCCCTCCAGCTGCTTTGGAGCTACAAACAGATGACCTCCCCTCAGCTCTTCTTTTCCCAAGAGGAACATAGAGATCGACACTAGCTTTCTATGCATCCGTTTCCTACTTATGGTTCATGTTGTTCATTGCAGTCAGAGTGACTTCACAGGTTTTGAATAATACGCCATTGTTGGCGTCCACCCATCAGAGTCGATAGTCCTCATGTTTTGATTTTCCATGCCTCCAGTCGCAAGATCGAAGAAATTTCTCCTTGAATTGTCAGGCTCGGCGCCAGCATCAGAAGGTTTCTCTACATCGACATCTCTATCATCCAGGTAAATTCCTCTGTCATTTGCTTGAACCGAATAGCCAAACCTTTTCTCCTTCGTTACAAAGCTGAATTATCCAAGTTCGATGTTCACTGGATTGATTCTTTTTACCTTGGCCTGATTCAGAATCTATTTTTGCAGGCTATTCTCCATTATTCGGAATCCCACACGGCCAATACTCATCCACGATCCTCTAACCTTCAAGTCGAAAGGGATATCCGTTTGAGGACATCTAGCTGACGCATGAACAAGGAATCCACAGCGATAACACATTGAAGCTATATTTTCATAATGGAGACGAACCCAAAACATAACATTGTTCGGGCCGCATGCTTGTCGTCTTCCCAAAAACGAAGCCAAAAAATCGATCATCAGCAACCCTTTGATGAACACTGCGTCCCTCCCTCAAGAGCCAAACAGAGAAATGTCAAGTACTTCCCCGGAGTACTCCATAAATCCTCTCCCAAATCGAGTCGTAATGCAATGGGAAGGAACTCGAGAAAGCTTGATCCAGACCCCCATAAACTGAAGCTTGTTGAAGATTTCAATCGAATGAGGGGAGAAAGAAACCATGGTCATGACATTCATGTTCATAGACCAAGGTCTTCTTTCCAACACCCAATTCATAGTTTCCACCAAAGGGAAGACGACTTGGAGCAGGCCAAAACCAACCTCCAGAACTTGGATTGAACCATCATAGTGCCACAGCTGATTCAATGAATTCTTCACAAACATTCGGCTTTGAGGTTGATCCCAAAAGATGCGGATCAACACACTCCTGTTGGATCTTTCAATACCGTCCTGAATGTCCTCACTTCCGAATCTGAATACTTAATTCTTGTCAATGGGGTTTGGGTTATTTTTGGAAGGCATCTTTTTGAGAAGGGTAGAGCTTGGACTTGGTTTTGAAACTGTATTTGTCACTCTTGTTTGTAAGGAGCACAAAAGGGGGTTCAGTGTTCTTGAATGTGTGTTGACACGGACTGATTAATACTAGGAGAATGAAAATTGTGAAATCCAAGAATCATATAATTTCCTTATTCTTAATCCAATTAATGCACAGTAATACTTACCATTCCGACCAAAGCAAAAGAAAGTTACAGTTCCCTTATTAATCCTCTGTCCAAGATTTGCTCTTTTAAATAAGAATGGTCTACTGTAAACACACAATCGGTTTCCAATCAAATGACAAAGAATCAAAATTTAATTACTCTATCAATTTGTAATAAATTAATTCCATTTGACAGTCGATAATTATTCAATTACCTAACTGTCCTCAAATAATTCTAAATGATACACCACTAATCATCAGCGAGATCACCTATTTATAATCCGTTACTCAAAATCAAAAGTAAAATCCCTTTAATAAAGAGAGAAATTACTTATCCCAAGCCGAGTCTTTAATGTGGGGATCGCCGGAGCTTTCCTTCGGTCGCCGGAAAATGCCGACAAGACTAATTACAACGAGGACTCATCGGTGGTGAAGCAAAAGTCAATCAAAGAGAATATTCAAATGGGAAGAAGTCCTAGATTGTAAAACTCCATGAAGATGAGCTATAAATTTGAACCAATACAATAACAGATACTCTGTCCACCACATAAGCCAGAAATCGGAGAGACGATCTTCTAATCAATTCCGTAAGGATTTAAATCTTAACTAAGGATAAATCTCATAGAGGAATCAAAGCAAGCAAAAAGGCTGATTGTTAATCCATATTGTAGTCGAGTTATATCGGTAACTAATCTGACTCTTAAGGCCAATTTCAGATACCAAAACCACAACGAAAACTAGGGCTGCGAATGGAAAAGGAGGAATCGATCTGGGATTGTTGTCCACGGCCATGTAAGAATCGGAGGAAGAAAGCTTCCTCTTGAATGAATCAATGATTAAGATCCTTTATAGCATCGCCGTAGCGAGATTAAATATCACAGATTTGGAAAACCCAAATTCCTAGAATAGTCAACTTTGTGCTTCAGGACAGAGTCTCAACTCCGATCAATCACAGGAAGAGCACTTTCTCTATTTTAAATTCTGGGATTAAGATCCCTTGATAGCACCGTCACAATGACGGGCCGAGAAATCGTAGATTGGGAAAAAACCCAACCTCTAAAATGGGAACCACTCAGACGGACGAAGTCGACGAGCTCGAACAATAGGAAAAAACTCTAGACGCCGCCGGAGGAATGGAGAGGATCACCACCAGAGTATTCTTTGGTGAGAGAATGGCCTAATTGGCGAGATTATGCCCTTATTGTCCAGTTTGTACCCAAATGGGAAGAGAGTGTTTGTCCTCAGGAAGCTCTTTTCTCTCTTTACTGTATGATAAAAATAAAAAAATTATTATAATAAGATAATAAATTGCTATTTTAAAGGAAAATAAATAAAACGTAAAAAATATAAAACTATGAAAATGAGGAATTATAATAAAAAAAATTAGTATAATGTGAGTTATATGAGGAAATGAAAACTTAAATATTAATTATAGGAACATAAATAAAATTAACTAGAATAAACTAGTCAACCAATCAATAAAATTTTGAGAATTGAAATTATTGACTAATCAACTAATTAATGATTAATCTTCAATCATACTAAAAAATTAAAGAATTGAAATTAAATTTTATCATTAATGAGAGAAGACTACAAGAATCCGTCTGTTTAACATCGAAAATCTAACAGCGGTTGCTAAACCGCTGTTAGATGGGCCTATTTAATAGCGGATTTTTAAATGTAACAGCGAATGTTAAGCCGCTGTTAGCTAACAGCGGGTTTTAAACCGCTGTAAAGCTAACAGCGGATTTGTCCGCTGTTAAGATGCCCGTGAAAATTTAATGCTCCCGCCAAAGCCCGCCACACGAAAATGGCTTGCCGTTTCACAATTTTAACAGCGGATATATAACCGCTGTTAAATTAGGTCCTGAAATATCTAGTTCCCTCCAAAGCGCGCCACACAAAAAACAACGTGTCGTTTTACATTTTTAGCAGCGGATTGTTTAACAGTGGTTTTAATCGCTGTTTGGTTAGATCTAAAATTAAACTTTCAGCCTCGACGATTTCATTCTGAAACTACTCACATCCGTCAGCCCACCGATTCCAGCACTCTCTCCGAAACTCCTCGTCTGTCAGCCCGCAAATTTGCCACCGTCCGTCCGTCGCCGGTCCGCCGTCCGTCCGCCGCTCGTCTCCTCCTCTGCATTTCCACTAAACCTAACACCCTCCATCAATCAAACAAAAAATCTTGCCCTCCTCTCTATTTCGAGTTTTAACTCGATTTTAAGGTACATATCTCCCATTCTTTGTAAATTACTTACTCATTTCAGTACTTTAGTCCATGATAGTTGAATTTGTTAATTGAAACTTGAATTTTGGTAGGTTTGATTAAAACCCTAATTTTTTTAATTTGTGATTACATGAAATTGCATTGATATTATTGAAATTGGTGGTGTAATTAGCCGATATTTTTAATTTGGGATCGATTGGATGTCGTTTGCCCCTCTAATTGCACATTTTCATAGACTTTCCTTACCGAAATTGTCCGAAATTAGGGATTTTTGAAAATGGTCGAATTTTGATGATTTGTTGCTTTTAAAAGGATCATGTGATGTTTATGTATATGTTGGAATGTTTGTTCTTCATTGTCTACGGCTTTAATGCTTATATGATAAGTTGACCACACTCTTTGGTTATCCCGGTTTCATATTTGCATGTCGATTTTGTTAAGCTATCTTGTAGGTGACCAATATTTAAAAGCTAGGAATTCATAATGTTCAAGAAAATATAACTTCAATTTCTAATGTCTTTATCAATTATTTTTAATAAGGTTTTCTCTAGGAGATTTTGGTTACTTACCACGCTAGTCACATCCACTACATCTTATCTCATTCAATTCGTATTTATCACATCAAGGTTAGTCTTCTACTTTATATTTGTACTTGTGTACATAATGTTGTTAATATTTGTGAAATACATGTAGTGAACTAGGCATATATAGTGTTAATGTATGTTAATATAAATGTTGTTATGGTTGTATATTTATGCATGTGTAGTGAATTAGCCATATATATAGAGTTAAAATTTGTGTTAATATGTATGATAGTATGCTTGTACATATATTTTATGCATGTGTAGTTAACTAGGAATATATTAGATTAGAAAGTTTGTTTTCTTGCAGATTGAAGGGTATGTGAGTAAGAGTTATTACAAATAGGTCATGCCCAATTTTTTAATATTTCAGAACGTTTCACCCTTGTAAATTTTATGCACACGCATCAATTATTAATTACTAGAATTTCAACTATATTAGGTACATTAGGTATAAATTATGGATAAGTCTTGGATCCACATGCCATGAAATACGCAGGAGTATGTAGATGGGGTTGAAAAGTTTCTAGATTTCGCCTTTGCACATACCTGTCCTGGGTGCAAACCATCCCTTGTCCTTGTACCAAATGTCGTTGTAATAAACGACTAAATCGTGACATGGTCTTGGAACACTTGTTACGCCGTTCGTTCCTAGTCAAATATCAGTTCTAGAATATTCATGGCGAGAAACCAAGTGATGAGAGTCCTCAAGTTATCATACCACATGGTGAATACTGTTGTAGCTCCGTCTACTGAAAACATTAATTATGTGCATGATGACCACGTTGAAGAGATGCAGAATCTGTTGCACGATGCTTTTGGAGTTGTTAGAGAAGACCAATTTGAGGGGGGTGTCAATTCTGAAATGATGAACGAGAACGAAGATGTGGGAGAACGACCATCTGGTTCAAATACCGAATCAACAGAACCTCAACATTCGGAGTTTATTCGTCTCATGAAAGACGAGGAAAAAGAATTGTAACCTGGATGCAAAACGTTCTCCAAGCTGTCTTTTATACTCAGACTGTATCACATTAAGTACATGTACAAGATTAGCGAGAAGGCAATGTCTAACATACTCGAATTGTTACGAGAAGCATTTGACATTGCAGATATTCCAAAGTCTGTGTATGAAGCAAAGAAAACAGTCAAAGCTTTGGGGTTGTCGTATAACAAGATAGATGCATGTCGCAATGACTGCATGTTATATTGGGGCGATACCATAAATGATCAGAGTTGTGCTGTTTGCAAAGAATCTCGGTTCAAAACTCCGAAGCCAATCATTCAGGGAAATTCTTCTGTTACTCAGCAGAGGAAGCCGCAACCCAATAAGGTTTTCTGTTGTTTCCCATTAATCCCACGGTTGAAGCGGTTGTTCATGACTTCTAAATCTGTGAATGATATGATTTGGCACTCAACAGAGCAGACGACTGATGAGATAGTCAGACATCTCAGAGATTCAAAATCTTGGAAGCACTTTGATCTATTGTATCTTGAGTTTGCAAGTGACCCTTGTAATGTTCGACTTGGACTTTCTATCCATTTGGTACTATGAGTACCAACCATAGTACTTGGCCTATACTATTATTTCCTTATAACACAACTCCGTGGAATTGTATGAAACAAACTAGCATCATACTGTCTAGCATCATTCCTGGTGATAAACAACCTGGGAATGACATAGACGTGTACTTAGCTCCATTGATTGACGAGCTGAGAACATTGTGGGAAGGAGTTGAGGCTTATGACACTAATAAGAGGGAAACATTTACGTTGAGAGCTGCATTGATGTGGACAATCAGTGAGTTTCATGGATTGGAGGTATTGTCCAGGTGGAACAACCATACTAGCAAGAGTTATCCTACTTGTAACTTTGACATGATACCCTTACGTCTGCAAAGTAGTGGGAAGAATGCATTTATGGGGAGTCGTCAGTTCTTGACAATTAACCATCGGTTCAGACAACAACGAAGAAGATTCGATGGAAAAGTAGAGGAGAGGGGTCCACCATGTCTACTAACAGATTCTGAGGTTCTCAAGCAACTTGAAAATTTCAATGTAACATTTGGAAAGACTGAAGATCCAAAACAAGGAAAGAAGAGGTCTCGAGACATGAGCGACAAAAAGGTGAAACAATGGAAGAAAAGGAGCATATTCTTTGAACTGCCGTATTGGGAGTTATTCTTCTGAGACACAGTCTCAATGTAATGCACATTGAGAAGAATATTTGTGATAACATTCTTTTCACACTATTGAATAACAATGATAAAAGAAAAGATCATTTGGCAGCACACACAAATCTAGTAGCTTTGAACATTAAGAAAGAGTTATGGCCCGATGAGAATGACAGATATCTTGCGGCGTTATTCACTTTGGCTAAGCAAGAAATTGACACACTGCTTCAGACATTGAAGAGCTTGTCATTTCCAGAAGGCTATGCTAGTAATATCTCACGTTGTGTGCACCTAGACCAACGAAGGATGTTCGGGATGAAAACTCATGATGCACATATTTTGTTGCACGAAGTTTTACCTGTTGCAGTTAGAAATGTGTTGCCAAAGTGAGTTGCTGTTGTGGTCGTTGAATTCAGCTCGTGCATTAAAGCCTTATCTGCACGAGTTGTGAACAACAACGATTTAGATGCTATTCAAGACCGGCTTGTCATGGTTGTGTGTCATATGGAAATGATCTTTCCACATTCTTTTTTCACTGTGATGGTACATCTAGTACTGCATTTGGTTGAAGAGGTTCGACTAGGTGGACCAGTTCAGTACAGATGGATGTATCCAATAGAGAGATTTTTGGGAAAATTGAAAGGATTTGTTGGGAACAGGGCACAACCAGAAGGTTCAATTGCTGAAGGCTGGATAAATGATGAAATTTGTATGTTTTCATCAATGTATCTGGATGACACTGTGGAGTCACGATTCAATCCTGAGAAACGAGTTCACGACCCCGACGAAGATTAAACGAATCATTCATCTGACATATTTCCCATAGTTGGCAAAACAGTTGGAAAAGGAACACCATACAAAATACGGGAAGAAGAATTACTACAAGCACATCGACATGTATTGTTTAACATCGAAAGAATTGAACCTTTCATCGAGTAAGTGTTGATCCTTTTGTAGCTCAACAAAAAAACAAAGGTTACGTGAAAATTAACGAAAATCTTGTACTTGGTTTGCTTAGTGAATACAAATCCATCATTAAGCGCAAGTATCAAGGTGTAGCTGCACAAAGAAGAGCAACTTCTGAAATAGAGAAAACAATTCATCGCGAGTTTCCAAAATGGTTCAAGTGGCGGGTAAGTAGTATTTATGGTCAAGTTTGTGTCATCAAATCCATATAGGTTGTCTAAAGTTGTTTATCTTTTTCAATGAAGATTATTAACGAAAAGGTGGCGACTCATTCTTCTGATATGAAAATGCTGGCAAGAGGACCACTTGTTGAAGCTAAGAAGTTCAAAACATTTGATGTCAACGGCTATAGATTTCGTACTTTAGAACGAGAGCAGATGATGATGACACAAAATAGTGGAGTTCTTGTTAGTTTTGGTACTCAAAGCTATTGTAGGTCAGTGGACAATAACCCTATTGAGGGTTCGGTGCCATTTTATGAAAATTGGAAGACATCATTCAGTTGAACTATTGTGGAAGATGGGTGACTGTATTCAAATGCAAGTGGGCTAACACTCTTACAAGTAGGGGTCACAAGAGGGATGATTTGGGATTCAAATGTTTGAACTTCTCTCATCTCATGCATACTGGCACTCAAGCTGGAGATGAGCCATATGTAGCAGCAAGTTTTGTGAAGATGGTGTATTATGTCACCGATGTAAAAGACAAGGAATGGTGTATTCCTATACATATTAAGCCAAGAGATTTGTATGAAATGGGTGATGCTTCAAATTCTGGAATAGTTTCTTAGACATTCCAACTGCCAGTGTTACCCAATATTGCTGATGATGGCTCAAACACACTTCTTTCACGAAGCGGTGTTCAAGCAGACTTTGATTGATCATACCATGTAATTAGATTCATGATAATTTTTTTGAATAGTATATTCAACAAATAGCTAATAAAAGTTTTGTTATTTAAATCATGCAGAGATGGCAGATGTGATGGGAGGTGCTAGCGCTGGTGGAGATGGAGGTGATGACGGACGGTGGCCAAACAAGGACAACAAAAATAGCTGGTACAAGTGTCACATGGTTGGTATGTATACCTCTAGAAGAACGATTTTTGTGTTGTTTTCATTCAGTATTTTTTATATCTCATACTGATGTGTTTATCTTTGAATTTATAAATGCTTTTGGTAATATAACAACAGAGAAATGGAAAGTCGTGATAGGATGGAGTTTGGATATGATGGTCGAAGGATTTTGGTGCCGCTTGATGCAGGGCGAGTACCGTGTGGGAGAGAAGGTAAGTACCTATGACAGGTGCTTGGTAAGATTGTCGCTATGGACAACTTACCAATTGGTCCAGAAGATTGGAGGAATGTTAGTGACCTGGACAAGGCTTCTATTTGGGACTCATACGTAGTGGTACATATGAGTGTTTACATTACTAATCAATGTGAATGATTTTATGTTTATCTAACATTTTAGTAATTATCAGTTTCTTGTCAAAAATTGTGTAGCCAAGGTTCACCTGGGTACCTGAGGATGAGCACGATATGAAGAGGTACGTACTCCAGGACGTGGGGAAGAAGTGGAGGGAACATCAAGGCAGGGTATGGAGTGGAGTGTTTGGGGAAGGACAACATGACCAGGACTGCCTCATAGAACACAAACCGAATGAGAACTATGATGACAGAGATTGGGAAAGGTTTGTGAAGTACATGATGGGAACCAAAGGCCAAAAGCGATCTGCAACCAACAAGGCTAACAGAGCGGTTCAGAAGATTTACCATACGCACGGGTCAAAGCCTTTCAACATAACACAAGAGGAAAAGGTACACATTGCATTGTCATTAGTAATAGTTTAAATCTTCTAAAATTAGTAGCATGATTAATATGCATGCATTACTCGTTTAGGAGAAAGAGAAGGGTGGACCTCTTTCTAGCTACTCACAAACCGGGTAAGAAAGGATGGCCAAACAAAGAGACGCGGGATATGTATGTAAGTATCCACAATATTATGTTTTGGATTGTAGAACGTGCACAACGTTATTCTAATTATGTTGTATTTTTCTTAACTATTTTGTAGGAAGCAGTCGAGGAGAATGTTGCGAATCTGGATATTGACCCTGCAATTGGTCCGGACGATGCTGTAGGGAGAGTGTACAAAGGAAAAGAGAAGCTAGGACGTGTGCGTCATATGGGAGCAGGAAAGAAGCCTTCAGTGGTGAGTTTGTAATCTCTTAGATTGTGAATTAAATTGGTTCATATATGCATGTTGGTCAATCTTATTTGTGTTTAGGTGTTTTGTAGAAATGTGTGTTGGAGGTTTGTTAGTGTTGTAGATTGAAGAGTATGATTGGTTCATATATGCTGCATGTAGGTCATTTATTGTGTAATGTGTTTAGGTGTTTTGTAGAAATGTGTTGGAGGTTTGTTAGTTTTGCAGATTGAAGAGTATGAGTATAGGTTGAATTTGCAGATAGGTCATGCCCAAATTTATGATTTTTTACATTTTCTATTCTTCTTTCAGGTATTCCACAACAAACGAGGCTCTACCTCTACTGCTACTCTAACGTTGCAAGTCCAATACCCACTTATGAGACAATTTGGTCTCGCAATGATTGAAGAGTTGAAGCGGCTCTCTGGTGGAAACCCACTCTCACCAGAGATGCAAAACTTTGCAACTCTTTTTGCAGGTAGCACCGCACGAGGACATACGTCTGGTAGCTCCGATGCTGGTGGGAGTGGTAGGGAAAAGCGACCAGCAGAAGAAACTACACCAGATGAGGATGATGATGAGGAAGGCGCAGACGATTAGGCTAGGATTGCATGATTTTTGTGTGACTGAACATTGAATAGCCACTATTATTATGTATTGGACCTAGAACATATTAATTAAGTGTTAGTTGTGTGTTTATGAAATCATACATTAAGCGTTAGTTGTGTGTTTATGAAATCCGAAAAATTCAGAATTGGGGATCCAGAAATTCAGAAATCTGGATTCAAAATCCGGAAATGAATCCAGATTTTTGGATTCCTGGATCCCGATTTCTGAATATTCTGTACATTTTAACACCAAAAAAAAGTGTTGTTAAAACAAAAATAACCGCTGTTAAATACAATAGCAGTTACTGTCCGCTGTTATATTTAACAGCAGTTATAAACCGCTGTTAACCTAACAGCGGTTGTAATCCGCTGCTAAATATAACAGTGGACAATAACCGCTGTTAAACAAGTCCGATGTTAGATTTAACGGCGGTTGTATTTTCCGATGTTAGCTGAGCTTACATTACTCAACATAACAACGGATATGCAACCACCGTTAAAAAATTTAACAGCGGCTTATCCGCTGTTAAAATGAATAAAAAACCGTTGTTAGCTTAGCATTTTCTTGTAGAGACAAATTGAGACAACATCGATCACGATCAACCCCTCATTAATTCAAATTATGAAAATAAATACAGTAAATTTTTCCAACAACCAAATTCATAATTGCCATTACCATAATTAACACAAGATTAAGAAAATTGAAATGGAACAATTTGAAAGATGATTAGAATCACAAAAAACGTAATTAACTCTACGGCTACACCTTATCACCGACGAATTCGACTAAGGGTAGTTTGACTCCTTAGATATATGTCATGTGGATGAACGAACTCAATGAACCTACTCAATAAAAAAATAATCAGCTGAATCGAATTAAAATAAATAAATAAATAATTAGCTCACATCATACTAAGTAATCCATGAGGAAAAGAAAAATAAAAGGAAATAATAAAAAGTTTCTAAATGAAATTAACTAAATCATTAAAACACTTGAAAAAAAATGAAAGCTAATAAATGACAGATTAATTTGAGAAAATGAGAAGTCAAAATGAACTCCATAATTAAGTCTAAATGAGAAAAATTAGGAAAACATTAGTTAAGAAATAATTAATTATAAAAAATTACAAATATTACCAAATTGTTTCCACCGTTGAGACTTTCGGCCGTGGACGCCGACATTTCAAATAATCGCTTTAAAACACTCGAAACAATTTGTCGGAAATGAAAACACATTTTGACCATTAATCGCTTTAATTAATAGTGTTTATTAACATTTAAAAGTAAAATGACATATTACTATTTTTTTGTTTTGAGCGTGTAAACTATTGACACTTTAAACGTCGAACCAAGTGTATTGGATACACTGTTGTGACTTGATCGTTAACAATTAGATGCTGATAACATTTAAGATGTAAACTGATTACTATTTACCTCTTACTATTGTTAATTTATATATAGACGTTGTACAATGATAACCCTTTTTAATTAGTGAATTAATTTAAAGCTAATCTTTCCCAATTGAGCTATTGGATGTAACTTGGTGTTAAATTAAGGGGTCTGTTTTCGCACGGAAATTGAATTGCAAGGGAATTAAAATTCGGAAGAGATTCGATTACTGGGGAAAACCCTAATTCCTTCTGGATTTTAATTCCTTGTTTTCCAGCGTAAATTGACCATATGGATTGCAAACAAAGGACATGGAAGAATGACGATAATACCCTTACCATCATCCCCAACAAACCCTTCACTCAACAACATCAATTAGCTGCCATTTTTTATCAGAACTTGTGTCGATTGTTTACATACTCTCCCATTGACAGCTGTACTCACCCTCTTTACTAATGTACCACCCATTTTCTCTCTCTTGCTCATGTCTATCCTTTAATTTGGCGAACACCATCTCCTTCTCTATTACCCAGACTTGTAATCTCTCTTTCCGATTACAACGATGGTAATTACAGATGCTGAAGACAACAATCTAGACGCAGCTAAAATGAAAGATCGATGACTCTATGTTATCTTATCTCATTCGCAATCGATCGGATTTTCTTCTTCTATGTTCCTCTTTAAGTCCCTTTCTTTCTATTTTCCATCTCGCTGAAACTCGATTCCGCCGATTCCAGAAACTTATCGGTGAGAGCCGCCGCCGGAAGAAGATTTAGCACGCGCACAGTAGAAAGGAGGAGGACTGATGAAACTTTACCTGCTTGATTAGGCCGATTAATCCAGATGAACAGAGGAGATTCCCTTTGCTGGAGATTAACCGTCGACTCCTTTGCTGGATATTTGACTGCCGACTCCCTTTGCTGGTCGGGAGAAAGTGGACTCACGAAGAACAGAACATATACTTCAGAACAGAGGAGATCATGAACGGGGGCACATAGGTCTAAAGAGGGAAAAAATTGGAGAATCCGGCAATCGCTGTCTAGTTTCAACGGGTTTTATAAAACCCAGCCGAAAGGGTTTTCAAAGCCGGTCCGGTTTTGAATGTCTCCTGTATTGTTGGGCCTATTATGCACGGAAAACATGGATTTCGGCATCAGTTGGAATTCAACTGAATTTCGGGCCAAAAGTCGGCGCGGAAAACGACCCCTAAGTTCTTTATGCATTATCTAACTCACTTTGTGATCCAAAATGAAAATTAAGGGCATTTCAATAGTGTATAGGCTTATCCTTTAACGTCAAACAACCCCCAACCCCTCCCTCCCGTTTTTTTCTCCTCTTTTTTAGTTAGGATAGTGCATGATTTAAAGTACTCCATAAGTGGAGCTTCCAGGAAAAAAAGGGTAAAACTTCATAAAACTTTAAATATTCTATAAAATATTGTGGAGAATTAAATTAGAAATTGCATAAAATCTAACTCATTGTGATTAGAAGTCATTCGTTATCAAATTATACAAGTTAAAAATTTATAGATTTCTAAGAGTGATGAATAGGAGAAGATCAAAAGGTTGTTTGGTTAGTTTAGTTAAGTTGGGTTATTTTTAGATTGTTGAACATTATGGATTCAATCTGAAATGGAATAGGTGACATGACAAGTATTGATGACATGAACTAAAATGGTGAGTTGATATAGTGATCTATCAACTTAACAAAAATTTTAGACCAAAATAGTGATGTAAATATGTAATGACTACCATGTTACAACTTAAATTAATTAGTGATATTAATGTTAGTTTTAATAAGTTAGCGACCAAACCAAGGGATCCTATACTAAAATGAATATAGAAGTGATGTTAATCTAACCCTTGTAGATAATTGGCTCCTCGAGCTCCGTGTTGTGTCTCTTGTGTGCTTAAATGTTTATTATCACGTCTCGTTCATTATGCTTCCCCTAATTTGACCCATCATATTCAATTGGCTCTTTAACAGAAGTTGACACTTCATAGTTATTGTGGTGATAAATTATGCAATTAGTAGTTGTAGCTGCTGCAGTGACATAGGCTATAAATCTCAATGTCAAATTTCTACAGTATATACTATTTGTTTAACTTGATCTTATGCATCACTTGATTCTCCACCAGGACTGTCTATAAGGAGATCCATAAAACAAACATAACACTTTGTGGACTGTATTACTAGTTAAACTACACTAGGAATTGTTTAACTACAAGAAATTCATTTTTTTTGCGACGGACTTTTTGTGACGGATAAATGTCCGTCGCTAATAGTGAATGTTTCAGCGACTATGCTATTCTTCTGTCGCTCTAGATGCAAAGCCAACGGCAATGGAGAGAATATGGTTGCTAAAAGTATGTAATCATTTTTCGATGGATTTGTTTGTCGCTGAAAGGAACTTATTTGTCGTTGTAAGTGTTTGTGCTTTGCTGATGATTGACCATCCGTCGTCTTTGGTTTTAATTCATCGTCGACAGAAGTACATCTGTCGTCGTTGGTGGAAAAGTCTTTGGCGACCATATACACCGTCACCCAAAGTCATCCTTCTTTGTCGACCGAAGCAACTGAGGCAAAACAAGCAGAGATTGATGCAAGACAAGCCGAGAATGATGCAAGACAAGCCCAAAATGATGCAAGACAAGCCGCGTTTAATGCAAGGCAAGCCGCGTCTGATACAAAACAAGCTGAGTTAGAGAAAATGTTGTGGACCCTTATGGCTACAAAGTCATAGTAAGTTATTGTGTCTTACTTAGTGTAATGACTAGATTTAGTTTGATGTTAAGTGTGTTAATCTCCGTATGCTTGTTTGATTGTCGTAGTTAATTATATGTTTTGTTGGATAGTTAGCTATCTATTTAAGTGTTGATTGATTGTCGTATTGATATCGGTTCGTGATTCATTCTCTTATAGGGCGCTGAGAAGGAAAAGAAGAAGGAAGATTCTAAGTGAAGAGAGAACAAGGTAACTACTCCGAACCAGAAACTATCCTATTTGCTTGAAGCTGTCTCGGTTAGCAAAGTGATGTTGGTGTATATGGTTCTGTTCTGTTGGTCTCTGTGGATTTGGTAGGACTGAGTTTTTGTTCAGATTCAGTGATTTAGGTAGTGCATGTTTAGTTGGTAGACTAATGGGCTTTCCAGTTTTGTAGCTACTGCATGCCAAGTGGTGATTTGAGTGCATGTTTCTGTACAAAAAAAAAAAACGCTAATAGCAGCAACATCAAACTTGAATGTTATGATAATTGTTAGAATGCTTGTTACTGGTCTTAGTCTGTGCATTATATTGAGACTTTAAACCCAATGATTATTTCACTATGGAATGTTGCTGCTGGAAGCTGCTTGTTCTTTTATTTTGCTTTTCGTTTATACTTAGTAAAAGTTTGGTCGATTCTTGTTGTTAAGAGTAAATATTTTGGTCCTATAAGTCCCTTGCCCAAACTGTATTTGATATCTCATTTTATGATTTATAAGAATAATTTATTCATATGATGAGTTTTACTTTACATGTTGAAAGTATTTATCGTCTATTTATTTTCGTTAACTTTGTATTCTCTGCTTGTTAATTGTCACTATAGGTTACTGGACTAAAACAATAGTGAGAGGGATTGAATGCTGATAGATGGAAGTTCATGCATGTGCATTTTGGTGTTTGATTATTATAGCTAGTTATTATTATGTTCTTGGTAAATGAACTTGTGATCAAAGTAGGAATGAATTATGTTCTTTGTTTTGTGATGGCGACAGTAGGAAGTTTAGCTAATGAATAATGTTCGTCAGTTCGTAATGACGGTAGTCGGAAGTTTATGAAGAATGTTGGTACATTATATATGTAATCCGTTTGATATATATAATTGATGGTATTTCTTTATATAAGTGTTTTTAGCTTAATGGATTATCGGTATTAACCAGCAAAAAATACTAACTAGCTACTATTAGACAAATGACACTAACAGCGCCCGCTGTTGAAACTAACGCTATCGAACATAAAGACCAACAGCGACATAGCAAACAACCGTCGCTACCATCGCCGAATGTAAAGACCAACGGCGGCGGAAGGGTCCGTCGCCGAATGTGAACACCAACAATGATGGTATGGTCCCTCATCGAATGTTAAGACCAACATCGACAGTGAACCCCCTTCTCGCTGTGTAGACCAACGACAACAAACATAGCCCTCGCAAAAAGCTTCAAACATTAGACGATGAAAATAACCCTCAATGAAAACTTAGCTATGAGCGACAACTATTTCCGTCGCCGAACATGTTGTTAATGGCGACGCTTATGCCCGTCACCGACAGTGTTACTTTCCGTGATAGATTTAATCTTCCATCCCAAGGTGCTTTCGGCGATGCAGTATAGGCGACGGACGCTGTGATAGACAAAATCCATTGACGAATCCTTTTGGCGACAGACTCTCAGTTAAATGATAGGTTTAACCATGAAACACTAACGAGATCCCACGAACTTGATTCATCACAATTAAACATGCATCACATACCATAATATATAGAACTTTAATCAATATCATAGAATAAAGAAATGGCTAAACCGGCACAACCAGAACATGAATCCATACATCCAAAGAATAGAAGAGAAGGAGAAACAATAATCAATCCAATACATCCATAACAAAAAAGAAAATCTCAAACACTACAAAAAAAATGCTATTTGGCGTCGGTCATACACGCATTTTAGCGTCGGTCATGACCGACGCCAAAATAAATAGCGTCGGTCGGCAAGACCGACGCCAGATACTAGGGCTGGCAGTCGGTTGCCGATTTTTCGGTTTTAACCGAAAACCGGACCGGAACCGAGGTGACCGAACCGAGAAGAAACCGAGTCGGCTCGGTCGTCGGTTGCAGTTTTTGGGAATTTTCGGTTTTAACTCGGTTTTCGGTTTAAACCGAAACCGAGGAGAAAAACCGAATTAGAACCGAGTGGCGGGATCACCCTCGACTCATTCTCGCAAGAGGAAACATTCTACTGCTGATGATTCTTCCCCGCCGATGGTCCAAGTAAAGAGGAAGAGGAATGAAGATGAGCTTATTTTGCCGCCGCCGCCGTCATCGTCGTCGTCGGAGGTGGTGGATTCCGATGTTCACGAGTCGACGATGATGGAGGACGGAATCCGGTCGGAGAAGGGTTCCGATTCAAACGACGCCGTTTTAGAGGAAGCTAATCTGTCGGGTAGTTCAGTTTTGGAGGTTTCTGAGACAGAGAATCAAATCCCGGAGGAAGAAAGGAATTGCTGCCTTAACAGAAGCCCTAGCTACAGCAGCTTTTCAATCGACGACGACGAGACGGTAATTATCGATGATGAAATTGCAGAAGATGTAATCGAATCGGCCGAAGAACAGAACAAAGAGCTTCCGTCGATTTCAGTAATACAGATCCCGGCGGAAGAAGGGGAAAACATGGCTGAAGGAATTTCCAAATCGGAGAGGACAAACGCCGCCGCGGAAGAATATAACAAGGAGCTTCCGCCGTTGAATTTGACGACGGAAACGCAGCTAGATATTGCAATGGAGAAGGGAGGATACAGCAGAATGGAAAGCGAGAAAGCTGAAGTTAGCGTTCGAGATTTTGCGCCGGAAATTATAAAGGGAGGCGGAGGAGAGGGAGGGTGGACGTGGACTTTCCGGCGAACCGAGTGCCCTCTTCCAAATATCTTAACTCGGTTCGGTTCTTACTGCTGGATTTCGGTCAAAATGGACTCAATCGGTTTTTCGGTCACGACTCGGTTATAAACCGAAACCGGCCGGTTCGGCTCGGCTAAAAAACCGAACATTTTCGGTTCGGTCGCCGGTCATGCCTTCGGCCACAATTCGGCTTCGGTCAACCGACCTTTCGGTTCGGTTTTTGACCGAACCGGGCCGACTGCCAGCCCTACCAGATACGGTGACGCTATAATTTAGCGTCGGTCGTTTGGTCAACCGACGCTAAAATAAAACACGACCGACGCTAAAATATGGGTTGACCGAATGGATGGCTAACCAACCCAATTTTTTTGTTTTTTGTTTTTTGTTTTCATTTTAATTTTTCATTTATTATTTTCGTTTTTATTTTTAATTTTTTCTAATCTGGGTTTTTTTCCAGATTTGAGTTTTTTCCCAGATCTGTTTTCTCTTCTCCACCGCCGTCACGTTGGCTTCGTCGTCTGGCGGACGGCGGCTGGGATGCGGCGGCTGCGGTGGTTGGAGGAGGAAGTGAAGGCGGACGGCGGCGGAATGGCGGATGGCGGCGGAATGGCGGACGACGGCGGAGTTGTGGTGGCAGACGGCAGATGTGGGAGGAGAGTTGAGGGTGGCGGCTGAGAGAGGGGAGGAGAGTTTGAAGAGGAGGAGGAGGAGGAGGAGGAGGAGGAGGAGAAGAGTTTGGAGGAGGAGGAGGGTGGTGGTGGGGAGAGTTTCAGGAGAGAGAGGAGAGGATTGAGAGCGGTGAGAATTTGAGATTAGGGTTAGGAAACAGGTTTAAATACTTACGTGTTTTAGCGTCGGTCATGACCGACACTAAAACGCGTGTTCGACCGACGCTATATACACGCCTTTTAGCGTCGGTCATGACCGACGCTAATCCGTTTCTGATGACCGACGCCGATCTACCTGTCCGGTCAACAAAAAATCGAACCAGGAACGGGTAATAGCGTCAGCTCTAAGGCCCATTTTAGCGTCGGTCGCCTATCAACCGACGCTAAAACGCGAGGTCAACCACTTAGCGTCGGTCGATGACCGACCGACGCTAAATTGCTACGTTTCGACCGACGCTAATTAGCATTTTTTTTGTAGTGAAAAACCCCATCAAAACAATAAATCAAAAGGTGGCATCCCGCAGTACCTAGCATGAACCAACTCGTCGGCATGCTCATCATCACCTCTCCTCGGAGCTCTCCTAGGTGGCATTCTTGCTCACCATACCCCAAGAAGAACCAACAAAGAAACCAAAGACAAATGGGTAAGTGACGTGTACTGAGTGAAACAGTAAGAAAGATCACAACAGTTAGAGGTTGGTAGCCCGAACAATCCTTATCTCGATCCTTTATAAGGATCAATAAAGCTTGTAAGGTCTACTTACCATCCTGAGGCCATATATGACATGTTCGCGGTCATTGAGACCCACTTTAGGCCTTTCATAACCTAGGGGATTGCACAATCCATAATTGGATCACCCGCACTTACACCTAATTATAACCCGTGAGATCAGTCTAATCATGCACCTATCGATATCAATAAAGGTAGTCTAACAACATATATATAATTCAATAATATCAAAATTAAATAAACCCGGGTATGGATCATACCAGTTAAAAGAAGAACATTTCAATTAAAACCCCCTCATAGTTTCTTTAGCCGATTCTTGAAATCCAGACAGAACGAGATATCCTCCAACCCCGAGCACTGCACCACAACCTTCCTACACAAGTTCCCAAACCACCTTGATCATTTGAATGATCAGAGAAGAGAAGAATGCTAAAACCCCAAACTACAGAACCATAACTGGCGGAGCTTGAATTTGCTTGAACGAGAAGGATTTACCTTAATAGAGTCTAGGCGATTGACCTGCACCTTCCTTCATGATCTCTCACTGATCCACGACTCCGAACTCTGAATATACTTCTCGTACTTGTGCTGTTTTTCAAAGGTTTAGGAGATAATTTAGAAAGTAACTGACATTGTAGTCGACTGCCCTGTTTTATACAGGCAGACATAACAGTCGTTACATGTACTGTAACGCCCTTTATCTGATATAGACTACGACCGTTACATATATTGTAACACTCATTTTCCGCCATAGGTTACGATCGTTACACTATGGGTAATGGCCGTTATGTTCATCCAGACTGCAGAACATCAACAACTACTATAATACATCAACATTTCAACATCCACTGATTTCAACCCGAAACAAAAAAGCCAGAAACGGGGTGCTACATTATATGTTATTGGCAGGTTGGGTTTTGATGGCCGATTGATTGAAGATTCAAAAGGGTTCATAGATGTTTTTTGGGTCGCAGCATACCACGAAGGTCTTAGGCTTGGAAGTGGTTAAGTCATCCATTTTGAGCTAAGTACTCCATGCTTACTACATTGTTGGAATTCGATTGTTTATGGGAGATCAAATCCAACTGGATGGGATTTCCTTTAGGATCTTTTGAAACTGTAGGTTATGCAGGTCAATCTTCTATAGTGTTTGGTGGGGTATTTTAACAATATCCTTAAAGAGGATGAGAAAAAAGATAAAGTTATTTTTTACCTGTATAAAACAGTCTCCTTTCGTATGTGCATTGTGGAGTGCGAGTTGATTGACATGAGATTTTTATGCTCTCGATTTACTTGGTTTCGCGGCTCATTACAAGAACATCTGGATCGTGCATTGGTATCACAAGATTTATGTTGAAGTCTCTTGAATTCTATGGTTCGTCGCCTTCTTTGGATTAGGTCGAACAATAAGTCGCTTCTTGTTTGTCTCTAGGTGGATATTGGGCCACCTCGACATAAGAGGTTGTTCTACTTCCTTGATCCCTAGCTAGATCATGAGGACTTTCCCCAGTTCCTTCATAGGTCTTGGAGGAAGGATTTAAGTATGTCACATAACCAAACTTTACTCACCAACAATCTTCAAAGTTGGAACATGGAAGTGGTGAAAAAAATTCAACCCTGAAAGGCAACCTTATTTGGTCACTTTGAAGAGCTCGAGGACACTATTTCAACTCGTCCCTCGTTGGATCTGATACGTATGAAAATAGAAACGCTAGAAATCCTATAGAAGACTTTATGGGAGGAGGATTTGCTTTTGGTTCAAGAAGCTTGAACTGGTTGGATTGGGGATGGGGATTGAAATACTAGGTATTTCCATACCATTAATCTTAAACGACGCCACTTTAATGAGATTGTGATGCTCCGGTCTGAGACTAGTGAGTGGATTGATGATATTACTTCATTGAAGGCAATGGTTGTCGAGCACTTTGAGAGACTTTTCGAAGAGGAAAATCATGTTCTTATGTCAATTTTGAATGTTTTACTCTAATTCCAAATAACATGACCAATGGATGGAAGGTCTACCGACTGTCGAGGAGCTGGAAAATGTGGTAAATAGTATGTTGAAAGCTTCTAATATATATGGCTAGTAACCAATATTTTTCAGCACAACTAAGAAGTAATGTGGATGAGTGTGACAAGATTTGTATAGGCTTGCTGTAAGCGTGTGGGGTTGGTTTCTTCAGTTAATGAAATGGCCATTGTTCTCATCCCTCATCGTTTGAACCATGAGACAAATCAACAATTCACACCCATAAGTTTGTGTAACATGTCTTATAAAATCATCACAAAGTGTGTTGCTTCACGTTTACGGTTAGTTATGGCTTCCTTTATCAAATCAACACAAGCTAGTTTTGTGTTGGGGCAACAAATCTCGGATAGTATTATCCTACTTTAGGAAGTGGTTCATTCAATGTAGTTAGACAAAGAACGAATGATAAGAATGCTCCTTAAAATTGATTTGGCGAAAGCTTATGACAGGGTCTGTTGGGCTTTCCTAGAAGAAACGTTGGTGGCAACATGTCTGACACCTCACATAGTTACATTGATTACATCTTGTATCCAATCAGCCAACTTTTGTGTCCTTTGGAATCGAGGGCTCATTGATGAGTTCTTATCGTAACGAGGAATTACATAGGGTTTTCCATTATCACCCTTCTTATTCACCATGTGTATGGAAATATTCAGCCATATTATTGAGAATGTAGTCAAAGTTGGTGTCCGGAAGCCCATCTCTCTTTCCGCTGAACGTCCACTACCCTCACACCTCTTTTATGTTGTCAATTTAATTTTGTTTTGCAGAAACATCTTAAAATCATGTGGAGATTGTGATGAAATCCATTAATACCTTCTATGGCGAGTCAGGTCAGGATGTTAGCAAGGAGAAGTTCTTTGTTTTCTTCCTAACGAACTCAGACAAAAGATTCGCTAAAGGATGGGGCAAAGTCTCTATATCCCAATGACTTAAAACCTTGGGCTTTATATCGGTGTACCGGTTCTCCATAGTCAGGTGATATCATATATATATAGAGGAATCTTATAAAGAATGAATTTAAAGCTCTCAGGTTGGAAAGCCAAGTCTTTAGCCCTTGATGGTGGTGTGACGTTAGCACAAGCAGTCTTGGTGCCCATTCCAGCTTATGCCATGCATACAAGTGTGCTATACATGCCACCATTTGTGAGTAGATTGATTGGCATATTATGAATTTTATGTGGGAAATGATAGTTTCATAGCGAAAGATTCATCTCATCTAATGGGAAAAAATATATTAACCAAAGGAACAAGGAGGCATTGGCCTCAAAATTGCCAAACAGTTGAACACCACCTTTATGGCTAAACTGGTTTTCATCTTCATGCAAGAACAAGACATGTTATGGGTGAGAGTTCTTTAAGAAAATACCTCAAAGCATAGACCAAGTCACAGTTCACATAAGTCTTGAGTCTGGAGAGGAATCCTTAATGCTTGGTTGGTTATTGTTCGTGGCTCAAGATTGGTGTAAAATCCCCACCCAACCGGACGATTTCGGGTGATTGAGGCACTAGAATCAGTGTCTCTGAGGTCCCATCAAAGTTTAGAACGTTCGTTGTTAAGTTGGGCTGAAGTTACAAATGAGCATGTTGTATAGTGAAGAACACACGCCGTGTATCTAAGATACACGACCGTGCTATAATTTACTGAAAGGCTCATCAAATTGGCAGTAGAAACCACATGGTCGTGTGTCTGTACAACATGCCGTGTGTTGTGACCTGCATATAAAAAGACGGATTTTGGCGGGTTTTAGCAACTTCCATCTCTTTCTCTTTCCACGAAAAATCCTTTAACAAACCTTTTGCTGTCGAACTTCGAAGACTGATTCCGGGAGCTGTAGGAGTCCAATTGAGGACCCTCTTTCTCTTGTGCGTTTCTGGCAACGAGAGGAAGAGATCATTTTCCTCGGATTCAGGATATTCGAAGCGGATGGCTGTTAGTGAGAAAGGGGAAAAGCTACGAATTTGGAGAAAGGGGATTTTGTTCGTTGCAGTTCTAGAAGATGACCAGAGCCTCGTCTTCTATTCCAGGTGAGGGCTTAGCGTCAATAGGACAGTATGAGCAACATGAGGAGTTGAAACCCAAATTAGATTGAAATTAGGTTTTTCATGAACCTATGAGAGTAAAATTTAATAATTGTCTTGTGATTGTTGTATGATGATTGTATTGCTTGATCTGTGATGCGGGGATTGGGATGAAAGATGATGTCTAACAAATTAGATTTAGAAATGTGAGATAGGATGGGATGGGATGAGCTGAAATTACTGTATATGAATCTATCATTGCCAGTTTTGATTGCAGGAGGATGGTCATGCCAATGTGGGGTCGTCCTGTGAGAGATGAATAGGTGGGAACCCTAGACTCACGACATGGCTATCCCTGTATCTGCCGGTGGGGGTGGCCAGTGAGCTAGCTGTTTACCCTTGATGTGTTTGTGAATCTGTGTGACAATGAAGGAAATGAATTGTGAGAGATGGTTGAAAATTGATGATGGATTTGGCGGATGGTTTCGATGGAATCGATGAGGAAATTGATGGATGGATGATGGATGTTTTGATTGATGTGAATATTGGAATGATACTAGAACTGGTAGGAGTCCACATTGCCCACCTTGAAATGGTTATTATCAAGTTCAGCATACATGGGGCAGATCACTCTGGACTCCCCATGGTGAGAGTGTGATGACACTAGATTTTACATGATTATCAGCCTCATTTAAGCGATATTTCCCTGCTTGAAACACGATTTTTAGGGTAGTTTAGGGTGTTTTCACTCAATTTCTCTATTTCTTACCGTTTTGGTTACTTTGGCCCATTATGGGTCTATTTGATGTGTTTTCTAGTGCTTTTGTGAATGCATGCACAGGTTTGTGCCATCAATTAGGTAGCCACGGACGTGCTCGGGGAAGCAAGGGAACTAAAAGGAATTGCCCAGAAACCGATCTAGAAATCACTCCCCTGCCAACACTTACATATTCAGCGAAAAGATCAAAGTTCTCGCCGAATACATGCTGAAGAAGTTATATAAAAATCTCATCGAAGTTCTAGTGGATGATTACAAAGAAGTTCTCGGCGAGAACTCCAATGTTCTCGCCGAAAATTACTAAAGGAACCTAAGAAGAAATCTCGTCGAGGATCAACTGGAAATTTGCACTAAAGTTCTCAGTGAGAACTTTCAATGTTCTCGCCGAGAAGTCTCTTCTTTTCTGGCAGAGGATTGGAAACCTATATAAGGTGCCGCCGCATCAATTCAGAGATGAATCTTTTTTCACATCGAAGGAGAGACACACTTAATTCCACGAATTAATTTCCAGACTTTAGAGCTTGACAGAGAGTTGAGAGAATCTTCGGAGTTCCCGGAGAGATCGTGACGCCATTTTTCCACCTCAGAGTGCTCGGAGCTAGGAGTTGAAGCTTCTCAAGATTGAAGCTTAACGGATTCGTCAAATTAGGTTTTATAGTTCTTCTCTATTCTTCCTATCTGAGATGTATTCTTTGATTGTTTTCGATTTTCTTGTATTGAATATGAGTAGCTAAACTTGTAGAGCTTAGATTCGATGAACCCTAAGTGACTCGGGGCTTTAAAGCGGTCACGGATCGGCGGTAATTAGATTCAGATTCAGACAGTTTCTCTTGCATGTTTGGTTTGTTCTTCATTACCTGTGTTTCTTTTGTAGCTTGAACACCTAGACTAGATTCTTATTACGGTAAGGATAGAGGCGAATGCCCGCCTTACTTGAAAACACCAAATCAATAAATAATTTATTCAATAAGGCTTAGTTTTAAGTCCAACAAGAAGGAAAGGAAAAGAGCAAGGGAAATCTTAGATCAATGGTTTGGAATCACTTTAAGAGGATCCAAATTGAAACTGGAGAATGGAGAGCAAGATGCAACACTTGTGGAAAGTTGTATGTATCCCGTTCAAACACAAGTGGTACTTCCTCCCTTCGGGTTCATATTAATCGAGGGTGTTCAGATCCAGTTATTTCTAAAATACTAACAAAACTTCTTGATGCTAAATGTGGAGATAGAAAAGGACTTGGCTTAATCAATTTGAGATTTGATCAGACAGCAGTAAGAAGAGCATTGATCTATATGATTATTATTGACGAGCTGCCCTTTAGGTTCGTTGAGCATTTAGGATTTAATTACTTCATGTCGATTGCATGTCCTAGATTTATCATGCCTTCAAGAAGAACTGTGACCAGAGATAGTTGGGACTTTTATCTTGTCATGAAAGCAAAGTTGAAAGAAGTTTTCATGGTTTGTGAAGGTAGAATTTGTCTAACTATTGATACATGGACATCAATCAAGCAAATGAATTACATGTGTTTGACAGCTCATTTTATTGATAGAGATTGGAAGTTGAGGAAAAAGATAATTGGGTTTCGACAAGTCTTTAGTCATAAGGGTACAGCTTTTGCAGAGGCTATTATGGCTTGTTTGGATGAATAGGGAATTGGTAAAGTGTTTTCAGTAACGGTGGATGATGCTAGCTCTAATGATACTGCAATCCAACACATAAAAAGCTTGTTTGATAATCGAAATACAAGTGTATGTGATGGTCAGTTCCTCCATGTGAGATGTGTTGCCCACATTATTAATCTTGTAGTCTCTGATGGATTAGGAGAGATATCCATATCTGTAAGGAAAATTAGAGAGGCAGTAAGATATGTGAAGCTGTCACTGGCAAGATTGCAAAAGTTTTATGATTTTGTTGCCGTTGAGGATAGAGAAAGCAAAAAAAGTTTATGTCTTGATGTTCCTACTAGATGGAACTCGACATTCTTGATGCTGCAAGCAGCTGAGAAGTATGAAACTGCATTTGAAATGTATGCACTCTCAGATCGCCAGTTCCGTATTGATCTTATTTCTAAGGTTGACAGTCGTGGTGGTATAACTTCACTCAGTGTGCCTGATGAGGATGATTGGAATGATGCTAGGAGGATCATGGGATTCCTAAAATGTTTTTACGACTTTATATTGAAAGTTTCTGGGTCATCCTATGTCACATCTAATTTGTTCTTCCCGAGGTTGTTATTTTGTACCGTATGTTGAAAATGTGGGAAGGTAGCTCTGACAATCAATTGAGTTCCATGGCAAACAAGATGAGAAGAAAATATGAGAAGTACTGGGGGGATATTGAGAAGATGAACAAATTATTGTACATAGCTGTCGTGTTAGATCCAAGAAGAAAAATGGATTTTGTTGCTTTCACTCTCTCACGCGTTTATCCTGAAGAAAATAAGGGCACATTGTTGGCAGATTTAGTGAAGAAAGCTACATATGATCTTTATGATCATTATGTGAAGACAAGTTCAGTTACTCCTTCTACCTCTTCATTTCCAACCATCATAGAGAAAAATAGTTTAAGGAAAATTGACCCAGTTAAGGAGTACAAACAGTACAAGGAAGAAGTTGATGGTGTCATATACAAAACAGAGCTGGATAAGTATTTGCGCGAGGAACCTGATGATACGCCAGATCCCAAGTTCAATGTGTTGGATTGGTGGAAATTAAATTCTCACCGTTATCCAATCCTTTCTAAGATGGCTAGAGATGTGTTGGCTGTCCCTATTTCGACAGTATCATCAGAGTCTGCCTTTAGCACCGGAGGGAGAGTGCTTGATGCATTTAGGAGCTCGTTGACTCCTAGGATTGTGGAGGCCTTAATTTGCACTCAAGATTGGCTTCGTGCAGACTCTCGTGCTCCTTCAATTGAAGAAGATCAGTTGGATATCGACAAATTGATGAAGGTAAGCGTTAGTTGCTGCACATACTTTTATAACTAATTGTTCCAATTATTCTTACTTGAGAGTACTAATTGTTCTTTTTATTTCTTGTGAACTTCAGAATTGAGCAAGGTGTTGAGAACAATTGGGATTAGTGACATCTCACTTCCTCATGATCATTCTACTCCTAGTTCTTGTGTAGGAGAAAATGGTGAGACTTCCACACTTGTGCCGGAGTCCACTTAGTAAAAACTCAGCCTTTTCTTCTTCTGGGTTCTTGCTGTACTTTGTTTTGGTTGTTGGGTTTGTGATGAATCTTGTGGTGTTTGGATGTTTCATTATGCTGATCAGAATCATAGTTCTTTCCCCTTTCCTTCTTGTGTTGAGATGAGATTTCTGTTTCCTCTTTCCTTCTGATTCTAGTTAGAAGAGTCTTCAGATTGGATACTGGAATGATGTTGCAACCCACCTTGTTTGAGTTGGTGGAAGCTACATTTCATTGATCCTAATTGGTTTATCTGAGTCTGTTTCATCTTGCAAAAGTCTCAATATCTGTGTAACTTGCTTATTTCCATGCTTTGTTGCTACTTTGTTGCTCTTTCCTTGAGAAGTTTTATAGACATTGCTGATGATGATGCAATCTACTTAGTTGAGGTGTAGTGGAGCTAAGACCTGATGATGATGCAATCTACTTAGTTGATGTGTAGTGGTCCACTACTAGTGGAGCTAAGACCCTGTTTACAGGGAGAACCTACTTGGTGGAAGCTACATTACTTGGATGTTAATGGATTTTATTGAGGCGATGAAAGATTTCAACTTTGTTCTGTCAATTGGTCTTCTTCTGCAATTCCCTGAATTGTAATTGGGTTTCTTTGGTTTTGTTTATCCCTGAATTGTAATTGAGTTTCTTTGGTTGTGTTTGTTACAGGGACAACCTATTTGGTGGAAGCATAGGGCGTTACTGAGATCAGTGAAGGTGGAGGTGACCTATTCAACACAAAGTGGATTGCTATGGTTTCATATTAGATATCTTATCGACCTTGTGGCGTGTTTTCGTAATTAGTAATAGTTGATTTTTAATTGTTGAAACTAGAGATTATGCGATTTGGGACTAACAGTAAGGATTTGTGATTAACCTCTATAATTATGTTTTTTTTGGCGGTTTGTGGTTCAAACCGCACCGAAACCACGAAAAATGTGGTGCGGTTTGAACCGCAATATATACCGTGCGGTTCTTGCGGATTTTCATCAATGCAGTGCGGTTTGGTTCAAACAGCACCGTTGCCACACCCTGTCGAGGACTGCCAGAGGAACTTGGAAGAAATGTCAGTTTGGTCAATAGAAGTCTCTAGAGGTTGCAAATCAGTAATTGGAGCATAACTCCCTCGTTAGAGCTCCGTTTGAGGAACCGTCAGGACCGGTGGATTCAGGACGATGAGATGGACGTTTCTAGAGAGAATTCAGAGTCGGAAATTAGGAAAAGGAGAGGGTTTAGCATTGATAGGTAGAGACATGAGAAATTACAATCCGACATAGTAATTAATAGGGATGCATGAATTGGGGAGTTGAAAATGATTAATTAGATGTTTTATTGGTTAATTGCTGATGTGCTTATGTGTAGCTTCAACTGGTTGTGATATGTGATGCATGGTTTGACTTGTTTGAATGTATAGTTGACTGGTTGATTAGGTGGCTAGAATGAGGGTTTAATTCCTGAATGCGCAAAATATATATTTTTATGTGGCTGTAGAATGTTGGTTGCAGGAGGATGGCTCTGCCAATGTGGGGTCGTCCTAATGATGAACAGGAGGGTGGCCCTAGACCTTGCGACATGATCACCCATTTGCTTTTATTATTACAGGTGGGGTGGTCGGTAAGGCTAGCAGTCCACCCGTAATAAGTGTGGATTTGTGATGTGGATTTGAGATGTGGATTTGTGATGTAGATTTGGGAAGTGGATTTGTAAAGTGGAATTGGGTAAATGGAATTAAATGATAGAACCGGAAGGAGCCAACGTTATCCCAATTGTGTTTCACCCACCGACGGACTGGTGGTTAGGGCTTACTGATGGACTGGTAGATTAGTCTCCTTACGGGGAGTGGAATTGTGGAATTGTGGAATTATGGAATTGTGGATATGTGACGTGTTCCCCATGCGGTATGGGAGCACGAGGCCGGCGGTTGTAGCGGGGGAACAACTCTTATGGCGCCTAACTAACTCACCTAGTTAAATGAAATTTGAACCGTTGTGTGTGTGTGTGTCGTGTTGGATGTGATTGTGAGCTGATATGTGATGTGTGGTTGGATCATGTTGATGTTGGCTTTATTTACTATGATGTTGATGTTGGATTGTTTATGAGTATTGAATGATATTGCTGGGGTGGTGCATGATGGGAATAGGGTTAGAGGGATAAATGTTTGATCACCTAGTACTATCATATTAGGTTGTTAAAATGAACTCATGGAAACTATCAGTCCCATTGCTATATTCCAATGTGGGAGTCTGGGATGCTCCCTAGCTAGTTCGTCGCATAGTTAAGCCTTGTGGGTTCACTCAATTTTATTAGGAAACTGATCCCCTCTTAGTCTCTCTTTTCAGTTAGAAGTAGTTGATGAGCTGAGTTTGGAGCAGCAGTGGTGATAGTGGAACTTGGAGTTGAGCTAGAAGACTAAAGGATGGTGACCGAGGTCGAGGACGTTATTTGTTTATTTCATTCTAGTTGACAGCTTTGGGGTTTTAAGAGTGACTTAATGTTGATGTCGATTATGAGTTTTGGTTGATTATGGTTTGAAATGTATTTAAGTGGGGATCCTATCCTTTCGTCTTAAAGGTTTTATTTTATCAGTTTTATATCTTTTGGTTTTTTCGGCTCGATTTATTTCTAGTGATGCTCATAAACGGTTCGACCACAGGTTTACCTGGGTCGATTTGGGATGGGTGTTACAACCAGAACTAAAACCAGAATCAGAATAGCCGACCATATGGGTCATTCCAAGAGCAGAAGCCGAACAACCAATACGGATTGAGTATATCAGCCGCCTCATAGAAATCAAGGCAACTACGGTACAGCACCTGACAATCGCCAGAATCAGTACCTGAATAATGTCCTTTTCATTTTTAGCCAAAAATATAAAATAGTGCTTTAAATTGTAAATTATATAGATAAAGTACGAAGTGAAATGTAATATTATATGCACACGTGGATTAATTAAATTCATATATAATCTAATGCTTATGAGCTGTTCTGAAATGGACGCTTGAGATGTTGACATGCAACCGGGTGTAACCCACACTTGCTAGTAACATAGTTACTAGATAATATATTATAGAATTATAGAATACATAGAGAAGTTGAGATTATTATTGTAAGGTCTCATGAGACCTATGTACCCAGAATATCAAAATGTGATTGACTAGCACTAGCGTAATAACCAGTGTTGTAAAGACCGGACCGGACATCAAATCGGTCTAGTGAGAGGTTCATGTGTTAGAGGTTCGATCGTGATCAAACCGTAAAAATCGGTGTAAAAACCTGGTCACATTATTTTGCAATAGTTACGAGTATTATTAGTCACCACCTAAAGTTTAGGTACCAAATTGTAATAAAACCTAATATGTATACAATTTAAAAAATAAAAACCCTAATCTAAAAGTTGTAGCCACCACTCATCTCTCTCTTCTCCTCTCTTTTCTTCCTTCTCTAATGAACTAAATCCTTTCCTTCCTCTAACTTTACTCATTTTTCTATTCTTGATCCTAAATTATCTCCTCTTACCTGAACCATTTTGTCCTCGTCGACCAATGTTGATGTCCAGCGACGATAATGAATGATGAAAAGGATGGTGATGAAATGAAGAAACAAGAAACAAAGTTAGTTGGTCGGCCGACGTTCAGGATAAGTACGACAGACGAAGATTGAGATTTATCGGTGAATGGTAGCTGGCTGTCCGGAGTTGAGGTCTTGAGGAGGAGGAGGCCTCGCTGGAGATTGAAGCGATTGAGAAGAAGAAGAGATGTGATTGAGTTTCCCGATTCTCAGATTTTGTTTCTTCCTATTTTGATTTTTTAACTAAATAGAGGAAAATCGGCTGGTCCGGGTCAACCGGGTTTCCCGATTTTCTCGATTCGACCCAAAAAAGTAACTTGATTCACTCGTTTTCTATTTATGCTCAGACCGGACCGGCTTTGTGTTCGATTCCCAATTTTACCGGTTGGACTGATCAGTCTGGTCCAGTTACAACAACACTAGTAATAACAAAGTTTGCACTATTAGCACATAAGATAGCTACCATTACTTAACCCTATTATTATATTTTTCAGAATACAGTAGTTAGGATTAGCATCCTTATTGAAGATTGTAACGCATAAATAAGGTTAATAGTATAACAACCTAACAGTAAAAAAATGAATTACTGGTAAAAAAAATTCAACATACATGATAGTAGACAACCCTATATGCATATTGGCATAAGATGATTATTTCTAAAATCCTTACAACTTTAGGTCGTGCTACAAAGTGATACTAGAACTTTAAAATGTTACAGACTGGTTCTGAAACATTGAATTATGTTATGATTTAGTTGTGCCGTCGCGGGCAATAGCATATTCCGACCATTTTGCCATGTCACCTCAGACACCTCATAAAAATATAATATTTTACTATTTTTTTATGACGTGTCAATGGTGACATGGAAAAATAACACTGATATGTCATAAATATAATATTTTATTAAATATTTTCTGACGTGTCAGTGGTGACATGGAAAAATGGCTCGAATATGTTGTTGCCGACAGCTGCGAGACTAAATCACAACATGATTCAAAGTTTCAGGACTAGTCTGTAACATTTTAAAGTTTTAGGACCACTTCGTAACATGATATGAAATTTCGGAATTTACTAAATATAAACGCCAATATGAAACTCCCACCAAGATAATACCATCTTTCCCTAGTTGTACTACACAACAACGTATAGGTCCTCTAAATGAGGAAGTAAGTATATAGCCATGTGACTTCCTAATCGATAAAAAGTAGCATAGCACATCTTACACACAATACAGTACACGTGCATGCTAAGCCACCTCAACCTCAATGGGATCCTCTAGTAAGTTTTTGAACTTCTATCACACTAACTAATATCCATTTTATCTTCGAGTCGGCAAAGCTGAGAATGTAATACCTCACCCTAGAATACTCAGGTCGTACCACTCGCTCAACCCATGAATTTACTACTCCAAGTGCTATTGACTCACATACAAATACATGTTCACATATCTCAGCCATATAAATAAAAGTTATATAACATAAATCACCATTAACCACTGAAATTGTAATAATAGCCCGAATCGGGCAAACCAATAAATCCAATAACAAGCCAGAACCAGAGAAATCAAACTAGTGCAATAAATGAGTTATAGAAGTTAATCATCAACTCAATAAAAATGGACTCGCTGACTCTCTCTCTCTCTAGCTTCAGCTTCCGCTCCAGAACCAGATGGCCAACCTAGACAAATAGCATAAAGTAAAGGAGAAAGGAACAAAGGAATCAGTGCCTAGCCCATGAACAAGATACATCTCTAATGTAATGATATCTCAAGGAAAACATACAAACCCCCCAACCGAAGTAGTATAATGCCAATGCCTATGATTAGTGACCAAGGTATCACGTAGAAAGGATGTAATTAAGCACTGAGTTAACTGTTAGAAGTGCTAGCAACCCCTACCAATGACTTGTCCAACCGACCCCCACAAGTGGCCATAAAGCCCCTATGGTTGGTCACTAAGGACCCCAATGAATCGATGAACATCTAGTAGAGTTGCGTAATCTAGGACGGGTCACTAGCACTATAAACCTAAGCTAGCCTATCAATGACTGAGGTGGTAAGCCCCATGAGTAAGACAAACAAAAGAACTATGGCTTTAGCCACAACCATATCCCATGTCTAAAAGGTAGTTCAAACAATCACCCATGAGGTCTAGCCACGATAGTGCCTGGTGCTCGGACTACGGACCACAACACATCTGGTTCGGTCTCTCACCCTCTCTTCATTTTTGTTCATGCTGTTTAGCGTAGATCTCTGTTGTTTGCTCCAGAGAAGGATCACCACCACATTAGCTGAGAGGAGCTTCTCCTCCTCCGAGCTATCTATGAGGGCTATCCCCTCCACCCAGGATGGGTTCTTTCTCGCTTCTTCCACAAGAAGATCACATCCGCGAGATGCCCACCAATCCTCCTTGACGGTAACTTCATTGGACGCCTCATCACCAACCTTGCCCTAAACCAGGTTTGGGGACCTGAGGTTCCGCCTTGGCAGTGGAGTATGACGTCCAGCTGAACGTCAGTCCTCGAGAATGGGTACCTCCGGCTCATAACAAAGGCCTCGACTCGGATGAGCCCCAGAAAGACCGGTAGTTCACCACCAGATGCCCCCGCAGCAGCCGCCTGCGGGGTTTGCACATCAACAACAGCCTCACCATCAGGAGCCTCTGCAGCCGCCTCTCGATGACTATGGGGAGCTGCTCAGATCCGAGATCGGCAGATCGACCACACCGCCACCCAGGATGCCCGTTGGATTATTACTAAGCAGCACATGCGCCAGCAGAATGCCAGAATATGAGGCGCAATTGGCGTGGCAGCAGCGAGTCGAGGAATTCTGGCACATTCCCCCACCACCACCACCACTTGAGGAGTGATCAGGTTGTATCCTCTTCCTTGTCCTTCTTTTTACTTATTCTTTTTGGATTTCGGTCCAATTTTATTGTGTGGATCCGGGACACTTGTCCCAGTTTCCTTTTCATCTTTCGCTTCTTTTTGTTTTGTAGGTCAAGTTTTGGTAGATTCTGTGGCTTGCTATCTGTGATCTCGTGGCTTATCTGATTCCTCTAGCTTATAATTGCTCGATTCTTGACTTGTGATGTTAAGTTAGTTTTCAATTTTTCATAATGATGCTTAGACTTCTTAACCTAGAACCTGTAACCAACCTGCTTGCATCGATGCTAAATTTCCTGGTTAGAACAGAAAGCTTTATCACTCTTATAGTTTTTCACTCTGATTGAATGATAATGACTGAATCTGACTAGCAAATTACCTGCAATTTCAATTCTTTTTGAGTGGCTTTCTCGTACTTTGAATGAGTTAGAATTTGCATTAGACCAATTCGAGACCACATGATGACACGAGTTCTAGGAGGATAGAGGCACCTAGTTGAAGTTACTTAAGCCAGATAGCCAACCTAACGTTAAATCCATTAGGTGTAAACCCTTGAGCTTGGCCATTCTTTGTAGTTGTAGTTCTAGATTAGCCTACCGGAAGTAACTTACCTATAGCCATTAAACAGATGGTCTTAGCTATTATGTCCAGACGTGTAAACCCTCTAGAAACCAAAAGAAAATAGGCACAAGTGAAAAAAAAGAAGAGAGAGAAAAGAAGAAAATTCGAAAAAATGGAAAAGTTAAAAGTTTCAAAGTTTATAGTATAGTTCAATAACGTTCTTCTCCCTACATATGGAAGAACGAACTCAAAAGAAAATGTAAAGAAAAAATTCAGAAAAAAAAGAAAATATGCGAAATAAAGTGCTAGGTTGCTTGAGGGTATCATAGGACGAGCGTACACTATTCCACCCATGCCTGGTTAGCGGTAGGAAGCCATAGGCTAGATTCAAGGGAAGTTGGTCAAAAGCTGCACCGCACCAAAGACAATTCCATCATTCATCCATCTCATTATAAACCCGTGTAGTGTAGGAATCGTTACAGTCCCTTGCAAAAGTCCTTTTGACTAGTTACTCGTGTTGTCAAAGTAGTGGAGATTGTGGTTGAATTGAAAACATATGACATACTTCGGTCGAGAAAGTGATTGAGAGTATAAACACGTCCCTAAACACAGAGTGTTAGAGTTCCCTTGTACCAAATATTATCTGTGTGAGGGAGTCTGGTCGGTTAGGTCATATTCGTGCATGATTTGTGTTTGCTACTTGTTGTGTGCAGATAATTAGTGAGACCAGGTTATTTGGCTGACGTGTATGCATGTTAGGTCACTTGTTCTAGTTCAGTTTGCTTGAGGACAAGCAAAGGCTTAAGTGTGGGGTATTTGATAACACTCGATTTTACGTGTTTATCAGACTCATTTAAGCTACATTTCCTTACTTGAATCTCGGGTTTTAGGGTAATTTAGCATGTTTTCACCTAAATGCTCCAATTCATGCCGTTTCGGTTACTTTGACCCGTTATGGGTCTATTTGATGGTTTTCTAGTGCTTTTGAGAATGCACAGGTGATGAACCTGTCGTTGTGCTGGTTCAAACAAATAACTAACAAAGCTAACAAAAGCTAGGGTAGATCGTATTTCACGGGTCTTCTAATGATCGACTACTCAAATAAGCTGGCAAATTACTCAGGTTTAAACACTCCGTGCGTGGTGTGAGGTCCACGACTTCTAATTCTAAGAAATGCAGAGAAATTAAAAATTGAAACTAAAAGCAGATTAGAAATTAGGCTTGAAAACAGAGATGACAGACGAACTTAGACTTCGAATCCCCTTCGTTCACCAGAGCATAGGCAATCAACAGATCAGCGGATTTCAATTCTCATTCAATCAATTCTAAGACACCACCATAACTCCTAACCCTTAGGTTTAAGACCGGCGAATGTTCGCTCTATCCGTTCTAGCTACCAAGATTAATTAGCCGCTCGGGTACGGTCGCCTCTCGCAATGACTTAACTTAACTGGTGGAATTACTAACGATTTATGAGTTACTCTTGCAGTGGATTAACCCTAATGGGTTCCTACGAAAGGCACACTCCAATTATAAGGTTAATTGTTCAATTTGATGTTTTAAAGTAAGGCGAGCGTTCGCTTCTATCCTTAGCTTAACAAGAATCTAATCTAGGTGATCAATCCAGACAAGAAACATGAACAATGAAGAACAAATCAAACATGAAAGAGAAACTGATTGAACTTTGAATCTAATCACCGCCGATCCGTGACCGCTTTAAAGCTGTGGGTCACTTAGGGTTCATCTAATCTAAGCTCTAAGAGTTTAACTACTCATGTTCATCACAAAAGAATCAAAGACAAAGATAGAGTTTATCATACAAAGGAAGAACAGAAAAGTATATGAAAAACCTAATTAAGACGACTCCGGCAGAACTTCGATCTTTCGGTAGACTGTAATCCTAGCTCCGAGTCTTCGAGATGGAAGGGATGGCGTCACGATCTCTTTCCGGCTCTTCGAACTCTAAACTCTCCTTCAGAACTCTTGAGAATCCTTGAAGTATTTGGTATTAGTTGGAAATTATGATTATGAAAAGTATATATCCTGATTTGGGCCGCCGATTAAGTATTTATACTTAACCCTAATACCGCCAGATTTTAACTGAGATTTTCGGTGAAAATATGAAGGAATTTTCGTCAAAAATTCCTTTACAAAATGGGTTGTCCGCCGGCTGAATTCTCCTGTGTTTTTCGGACCGATGGTTTTCGGCGAAAACTTCATATTTTCGCCGAAAAGTTTTCGCCGAAAACTTCTTTGGTTGAGCTCCAGTGGATTTGTTCATGTATTTTCGCCGAAAACCCTAGGTGTTTTCGTCGAAAATTCCTTTGTAAAACGAGGCAGGATTTGGTTTGATTTGGTTGGCTCCTTGGATCGATTCCGGTGCGATTCGTCAATGTTCCAACGCCTTAGACACGTCCTTGGCTACTTATTTGACGACAAAAACCTGTGCTAACATAGAAACACTAGAAAACCATCAAATTGACCCGAAACAGGCCAAGGTAACACAAATGGCACGAGATAGGGCAATCGATTGAATATTCGTTATTTTACCCTAAAAACAATGTCTTAAGCAAAGAAATGTCGCTTAAATGAGGCTGATAATCACGTCAAATCGAGTGTCATCAAATACCCCACACTTAAGCTTTTGCTTGTCCTCAAGTAAACTGAATAGAAAGCTCATGTTCATAAATGATAAGATCGATTAAATTGGAGCTCAATCAAACACAATGAATTATTAGACAGATAGATCCTAGAACAAGAAACCTAACATGCATACAGATCAACCAAACAACCTGGTCTCACTAATAAACTGCACACGACAATTATGCACGAATTTGACCTGACCGACCAGACTCCTCACACAGGAAATATTTAGTAAATTGGGAACTCTCACTCTCTGTGTTTAAGGACGTGTTTCTGCTCTCGATCATTTTCTGTTACTGAATTCTGTCATAAGTTTGCATTTCGACCACATCTCCACCACTGTGACAACACGAGCACCAATCAAGAAGGACTTCCCTGCTAGGACTGTAACGAATTCTACACTACAAGGGTTTATGATGAGATGGATGTTGGAAAAGTATGATGATGGCTTTGGTGCGGTGTAGCTTTCGATTAACTTCCCTCGAATCTAATCTGTGGCTTCCTACCATCTAACCAGACACGGGTGGAATAGTGAACGCTCGTCCTAAGATACCCTCAAGCAACCTAGCACTTTTTATTTTCTTTTAACACATTTTTTTTTCTTTTCTGACTTTTCTTCTGACTTCGTTCTTCCATATGTAGAGAGAAGAACGTTTATTGAACATAAAACTTTTTGGCTTTTCTGATTTTTCTTCTTTTTTTTTTTTCGAAACTTGCTTCTTTTCTTCTTTTTCTATTTTTTTTCCTTTTGTGCCGATTCTTTCTTTTAGTTGCTAGAGGGGTTTACACGTTTCGAAATAATAGCTAAGACCACCTGTTTAATGGCTATAGGCAGGTTACCACAAACCGACTTCCGGTAGGTCAATCTAGAACTACAACCACAGGGGATCAACGGGGAATGAAAGAATGGGAAGTGGTTGTAATGTATTATCGACCGAAAGAACAGGCCAAGCTCAAGGGTTTAAACCTAATGGAATTAATCGTTGGGTAGGCTATCTGGCTTAGTAGCTGAATCTAGGTGCCCCTATCATTCTAGAACTCGTGTCATCGTGTGGTCTCGAGTAGGTCTCATGCAAATTCTAACTCATTCAAGCAAACAGAAAATCACTCAAAAAGAATTGAAATTGCAAGTTACGTGCAATGGATCAAAAGCTCACAGTTGGTTTGCTAGTCGGATTCGGTCATTTTCATGCAATCAAGCCTACAAACTACAAGTGTGGTTTTAAAAATTCTGTTCTGACCAGGCAATTTAGCATCAAAGTAGACACGTTGGTTTTCAAGTTCTAGGCTAAGCAGTCTAAGCATCATTATGAAAGTTTGAACAGTAACTTAACATCAAAGATCAAGAACTGAGCCATTCTAATGCTAGAGAGATTGGACAGGAATCACGAGGCACACAAAAACACAATCAAGGGCAATCAAGTTCATGCAAGGTTCTCTAGGATCATACCCCACACTTAAACCGGACTGTGTCCTCACAGGACTAATTCTAGAGTTCAGAGTGAAGTAGAAGAACCTGGACCGAGATGGTTGGCGTAGGGGATGAGCACGGATCCTTGGAGCGGAGGGAATCTACCCAAGCGAAGCAAAGGGAATCTCCCAACTGCCTACAAAACAAAAAAAAATGAAACATAAAAAGGAAACTGGGACAAGTGTCCCGGATCCACGCAGAAAAAAGTTGGATCGAAATCCGAAAAGAATAAATAAAAAGAAGGGACAAGAAAGAGGATACAACCCGATCACTGCTCGTCAGGCGCGTCAGGAGGTGGAAAGTGGAGGAAGTCGCCAAGCTGACGTTGCCACGCCAGCTGTGCCTCATGCCGCTCGTTGGAGCGGTACATATGTTGCTGCATAATAGTCCATCTCGCCTCTTGAGTGGCGTTGTCGGTGATGCGCCACTCCTGCAATCGCTCATACAGCTCTCCAACATTCGCGGGGTGCGGGTGGTGCTGCGGGTGAGGCGCCTGATATGGATCTGGAATGAGCGACGGCGACTGGTGTGCATACCCTGCCTGATGGTGTGGCGAGGGTGTATGATCATGAAATTCTGGCTCGTACTGAGGCTGAGACTCCTCAGAATCATCTTCTTCCTCCGACTCATCCTCGTCCTGGGGAGGAGGATCTGCTGCTACCTGGGGGCTGAGGTCCAGCTCGAGGTTGTACTCGACCGCCAAATCACCCCGACCCGGACCTCGAGCCGAGCCTAGCACCAAGTCTAGGACCCAGAACGAATCCTACAAGCTCCAGAGTCCAACTAGCACTTAAAGAGAACCAGGAGGCAACCTTGAAAGTCTGGCCCAGACAGAAGTCAAAAGGCTCGGACAGATTTGAAGAAGGCCAAGTTTTGAGCCAAACCCGAGCAGAGGACCTAATGACGGGCGTAACAGAGGAGGACTTATGGCCGAGCTCCCAATTGGCTTGAGACTTTTGGGAAATAAAAAGTGCACTGGATAACTTGAAGCCTCAGGAGCAACCTCCAACAAACGAAGCTGAATTTGGAGGAGTATCGAAGGAGATAGAGCTAGGCGAAGCCCTAGTAGAGCATGGATGGAGCCTTAAGAAGCACGACTTGGTTGCTGATCAGAAGGAGCCCATGCTTGGAGCTACGATCAGGCCACCACCTGAGCCTGATCCAAGGAGGGATGGATGACTATCCATGACACGGGAGACAGAGAGAAGATGACAAATACATCCGAACAAGGAATCCTAATCAAGCTAGGATTTCCCGGTTTTGGACAGATTCTAGTCTGATGAAGATTGACAAATTTGGGCTACTTGGAGATAGAATTTGGGCTAAAGCCCAACATGAAAGTTGAATCCCATGACGTCTACTAGTCATATGCCAAAAGGCTCATTTTTCCTATTTAATTTGGTATTTATTTGGCTATTTTTCCCAGAACCCGTTTAGCTATTTTTTTAGGAATTTTCCAGCTTTCTTTATTAGAGTTTTTGTTTAGGAAGGAGTCTTTTCCTTGTAGGATTAGAGCTCCAAATTTTACCTCCTTTTTAGGACTCTTTTTGTGTTTCTTTATTAGTTTAATAGTTAGTTTCGTAGGAGGAAAAAGAGAGCCTGTTCTCCCTTCCTCGCCTATAAATAGAGGCGTCTAGCCTCATTGTAAGACACAACTTTGATTAATAAACTTCTTAAACTTCGGTTTTATCTCTAGCATGGAATTGCTAATCTCTTCTCGACTTTCATGGAATTGAATATCGTTTAGACAAACTTATCGTCAGAATCATCCACCTTCTGAAGTGGCATCATCGACTGGACACTTAGGGTTCCCGGTAATTTACAACCGATGGTTCCAAGTACGCATTTGCCAAGGATCCATAGGTGAGCATAGAGCCGATTCTCAAGAATAACGGTGGTTAGGGTTGTGTGGCAGTCGTGCCCAGGTTCCTCATCCAAGAGGTGAGTGGGTTGAGGACAAGCCGACTACACGGTTCACATCAGGTGGACAGCAAGCTAGCCAATTACCCTTTGTGTGAATGTGATGATGATGTTGTGAAGTATGGTTGCACTGAGGAATTATGTTATGATGTGGATGGTAGCGGATTATGATATGGGATGTATGATTCGTGATGTGAATATGAATATTGAACCGGAAGGAGCCCACACTGGCCCACCCGAAATACCATTGTGTTAGAGTCTGATTCACTAGGGTGAATCCTATGATGTGGAGTCATAGTGGTTGAAATCTCTATTGAGGAAGGATCCCTATGGGATGCGTCGTGATAGCTCCTTGGAGGAAGGATCCCTTTGGGTATGCGTCATGTTATCTCCATGTGGGGAAAGATCTTGTGGCATATGAATGATGTGATGGCCGATGGTGGTGGTGTGGGATAACTCCTTGGCACCTGAATAAATCACCAAGTAAATGACGTGTGATTGTGTGTGATGGTTGTGTTTGTGAACTGTTCTGTAATATGTGCTACATCGTATGAATGACAGTTCGCCTATGGTATAATTGATGTTGTGGATTGTGATTGTGAACTTAGAACTGAACTTACATGATCACCTAGACTGCTTTAAGATATTAAAATTGGTTAAGGCTGAGTTTGGGTTCCATTGTCGGTGTTTTGTGTGGAGTATGAAGCCGCTCCTCTTAGTTAGTTCAGCCAGTTTCATTAGGAAATTGGTCCGCCCCTCTTCCCCCTTTCAGGTTCTCATGGCTAGTAGGTGAGGTGTTGGAGAGTTGCTCCTGTCGAGTTCGAGAAGTTTGTCGAGTGAAGCTTTGAGGTGAAGATTTGCAGATCATTCGGAGTTTACATTTCCTTTATTTTCTTATTCAGTTGACTATTGTCCTTTAGGGATCTTGTACCCAATTTTGGGATTTTGTTATTGGATTATTGTTTATCGGGTTTTTTTGGATTTTATCATTAGAGTCCTCCTTTCAGATATCGATCTATTAATAAGAGTTTCATTCATTTCTTTTTGTTGATTTGCTCTTTTCGTTTTGATTTAACTTCGAGTGACACGCGTTATCGGTTCAACCACGAGTTTACCTAGGTCAATTCATGATGGGTGTTACAAAACCTTAGTCACAGGCTGCCTGCGTCTAAGCTTGGGCCTTGTCGAGGTGACTTTAGTTGCTCGGCCTGCGACTATATTCCTTCTTTGTTGTAGTGAAAGCCAATCAAAAATTTTGATGTACGCTATGGTGTGTACAACACTAGACTTTGCACAAGCAGTGAGTGTGATTAGTAGATTCATGGTTAATCCAAGAAAGGAGCATTAGCAGGTTGTGAAGTAGATTTTGTGCTACTTGAAAGGTACATCTGATTATGAGTTATGTTTTTGAATAACTGATGCAGTTCATGTTACTGGTTATGTGGATTCAGACTATGCTGGAGATGTCGATGATAGAAAGTCCATGATGGGTTATGTTTTTACATTGGCAAGTAGTCCAATCAGTTGGAGGTCAACCTTGTAGAATGTAATTGCACTATCAACTACAGAAGCAGAGTACATGGCCATAACTGAAGCAGCAAAGGAGGCGTTATGGTTGAAAGGGATAGTCTCAGAGATAGGCTTTGAGCAGTATGCTCTTGGGATATACTATGATAGGCATAGTGCCATATAACTGACCAAGAATCAGGTGTATTATGCAAGGACAAAACACATTGATGTACGATATCCCAAGATTAGAGAGTTGATTAATACTGTCGAGATCCAAGTGTTGAAAGTGCACACGACGGAGAATGAAGCTGACATGTTGACAAAGGCAGTACCACCAGAGAAGTTAAAAAATTGTTTGGACTTAGTCCACATTACAAACTAAGGAGTTGTGGGAGTGCTGCGCTCAAGGTGGAGGATTGGATTGTCTAACAAGTACTCAGAGGGGTGATTAGTTGCCAAAGTGGAGTTTGTTAGTAAAGGTCTCCTAGTCTAAGTAGGATAGGTTAATGTCTCCTAATCCAAGTAGGCTAGGTTATTTGTAGAAGGGGCGGAATACGAATCCTAGTTGGAATAGTATTCCTACTAGCTTAGGTAAACTTTGTAAGCCTATAAATAAGCACTCTCTCATTTGTAAAAATCACACCAAACACAATAGCCTCAAGTAATAAGAGCTCAACATTCCCGTGGAGTAGATCAATTTTTATCAAACCACGTAAATCTAGCGTCTTGTCTCGATTAGTCATTTTTACCATTCTACTTCTTTCTTCTATTCTTTGAAGCGTTACTCCAAACTCGAAGTTGCTTCCACATTTTACAACAAGGTTCTTGGTCACAGCTTTGGCAATCCTAGCGTGTTGCGGATTCCTTTCTTCGGTTGTCATCAAGGCAATCCTAGCTTGTTGCTGATTCCTTCTCTCAGTCGGCATCAGGCAAAACCTAACGCTTCTCGAATTCAATCTTTTAGTCAGCATCAATGTTTAGTTTCGAGTCGACATCATTGTTCAGTTCCGAATCAGCATCAGTTCTTGGCCGGGACACAACATTTGGCTCGGCATTCTCATCCGTGTCTGGATCGGCCTCGGTCGACATCAGCATCAGCATTAGATTTATCGATCCTCGATCGGGCATCGACTAGCTGTCCACATCGATCGGTGTGGCACCCAGCATCAGCATTTCCAACACCGTGCATCCGTTCATTAGCATTCGTCAGTCATCTTTTTTGTGCTCGGTCAGACTCCAAGCATCCATGTATGTGGTGACCTTGGCCTTGAAGCTTTTCTCTTGGCTTCGTGTCCGCAGATTCTCCGGTCGTGACCAAGGGACGATGGGTGCATCACCTTCTCTTAGAGTTTTCCTCCTTGTTGTTTTTGTCTTTGCTTGTGAACCTTAACTTGTTCTCACCTATTTCCATACTAGAAGAACATATATTTGGTTTGTCATGAAATTTGGTGAGCATGCCAGAACTCATTGGTCTTCATGCTGGCCGAAGGGATAGTTGTTTTGATCTCTGGTTCGCTAGAAATGGTTTTTGGAACAAAGGGTTAGGAGTTTGATTAGGTCTTTGTGATTTCTCTCTTCATGTTGTTACTTTGTTTTTGTTATCCACCTTGTTGGTGCGTATCTATTCTTGTTAATTGCTTATCCAAAACCCTAGTTCTTTGCTAGAGAGGGCTTGCAATCCCACTAGTTTATAGTGGAGTTCTTGGTTGGACTATTGTCCCTTATTAATTTTTTTTTGGGATATCCATATGTAATAGAGATATCATAATCCTTGTGAGAGATCTTTCTCATCTTCTATTGTTGAGGTGACATATGAGGTAAGCATTAAAAATTACCATGACCAGAAGTGTGATGGTACACAAGACTTCACATTATTTATCACTTATAAGTAAAGCACAAAAGTTACTTGAAGCAATCAAACACAACAACGTTTATGGCATGAGCACCATCACCCCTCCTGGAATGGAAATGTCGATTTAATTTAGTTAAAAAGGATGAAAACAATCTTTCACATCAACTGAGAACGTTAAAATCACCAGCATCATTATGAAATTAAACAAGCTCGTTAATTGGGTCACAAAATCTCTGCACATTTTATATTAAAAATCGTATTGGGTCATCTATGTTGGAACATACGCTTCGATTTACCGAGTACGGAAAGTGAGGACTTTCCTGAGAATGAATTCTTGTTGACAATACACAACGTGAGTTCGTCTACCCAGATTGGAAAGGGGGATCGCATGATCACTTAAGTCCCTTCAACCTTAAAATTCGCTCTCTTACGACACTCTTGTTTAAAGTAGAGAGGCTTTAGCTTGTATTCAACTCAAACCAAGTTATGACTCGGATTATAGTAGAGTCATGAACAAACTCACTTTCCGTAAAGAACATTCCTACCCTTTTCCAAAGCGCAGGGTTACAAGGAATTCCTTTATGGGTTAAAACTAACTACTACACCTTCAAAATCAAGGCTTATGAAATTGAGAACCCTTGAGACCTTTGAGAGGAGATGGAGATATCTAAATTGGTGTGTTGAGAAATGAGGAGGATGCCTCTTTTTATAGGTCATGGAAGGGTGTGAGGATGAAGAGTTGTGTTGATTCAACCATGAATAAACACAACCCTTCATTCAAATCTAATTCAAAAAAAACAAACACACGTTAATTAATTTGATTTTTCCCTCTCCCCTTCCTAACTTATATACACGGGTTCGCTCCTTTTTGGACTGGAACACAACATCCAGCTTATATGAATAACCTGGGATTTGCACATTTAACCTTGCCAAATAATGTGTTAATACTCGAGCTTTAGCTCAGTATTACACTGGTCTTACCTTTGCAGAGGTAGATGGAATGCCAATACCAATCTTGGTATATTCTCTCCTTAGTCTACAAAATGAGCAAATCTCAAAGGTTATCAATGCTCTTCATCCAGGCCATCCAGAGTTTAGGACTTCTGATATGAACTCACTTGACTCTTCCCTTCCTTTTCTCAAGCCTAATAGAAGCTTCTGGGAAAACCTTTGTGGTAAACAAATTCATCCTACATTACCTCAACCAGTCAAGAAGCGTAGAACAACAAAAATTATGGTTCCTTCTTCTGGTTTGGATGACTGGCAGAATGAGCCAGGAAGTTACAACATGGGACTTATGACAGGCACTCGTCCACTTCGAATTTTTAAGACTCCCAGGCTTACATCAGGTGCTCATATTAGTATGGATGATGCTGAATTAGAGGACAGTTCTACTCCTCATTCTCCTAAGGCTTTGGTGGCAGGCCTTTTGCCACCAACTTCAAAATGATCCTGAGCTGGAATTGTAGAGGTGCGGGGCAAGCCTCTACAATTCAATATTTACAGAACTTAATCTGTAAGACTTGCCCCTCCATAGTATTTCTGATGGAGACTAAACAAGCAAGAAATGCTATGGAACGGCTGCGAAGGAAACTGAAATTTCCACATTCTTTCTATGTTGATCCTGATGGTTTATCAGGTGGTTTAGCTTTATGGTGGACTCAAGATATAGATATTAGTATTCTGCATAGCTCCAAGAACTATATTGACACTAACTGGTCAGATACAGTTAGTTTTAATATAAGCTTTGTTTATGGAGCCCCACAAAGGGAGAATCGACCAGCAGTTTGGAATGAGATAATGCAGAATCATGAAGAGGATTATGATTATCCACTTTGTAGCTTGGTGACTTCAATGCAATTTGCTGTACTGAAGAAAAAGAAGGAAGTAATCCTCCTGACTCTGCAACAATGAGAGATTTTAATAATTTCATTCATCATATGAGATTATTAGAAGTCAAATCACATGGTCCTTGCTTTACCTGGTCCAATAATAATTCTGTTGGAGGCTTAGTTCGACAAAGACTTGATCGAGTTCTTTGTAACAATGCTTGGTTGCAGATTTATCCTAAGGCTGAGTTTGAGATCAATCCTATTACACAATCAGACCATGCTCCACTTACTCTCAATCTTGATCCAACAATCAGAAAGAAGAGAAGAAGCTTTAAATTTGAAGAAAGTTGGCTCATTGAGCCAAGCTATGTTCATCAAGTGGAGTTGAATTGGAAGCAAGGCCTTTCAACCACTTGCAATTTGAATGAGTGTGCAAGAGCTTTGTCAACCTGGAAAAGAGATGTTATTGGAAATAATAACACTCATATTACACATCTTCTTCATGAATTGGAGATTACTTCTGCACTTCATTCAACCCCAGCTAATCTCCAAAGAATTACATGTATCAATGAAGAATTGGCAAGACGATGGTCTATTCAAGAAAGTTACTGGTCTCAAAGGTCTAGAAATCAGTGGCTGCATCTTGGAGATCATAACACAGGTTTTTTCCATCTATCTACTTTGCACAGAAGAAGTCTTAACAATATTACTGCTCTCAAGTTGGAGGATGATTCTTGGATTTCAAATCCAACAGATCTTTCAACTCATATTGTCAACTTCTACACCTCTTTGTTCTCTCAATCCTTGGATGTTTTTGATTACTCATTTATGCAGAACTTACCAAGGAAGGTTGATCATTATATGAATGAGAACTTGATCAGGCCTGTAACGGATGCAGAAATTAAGTCTGCTGTCTTTCAGATGGGACCATCAAAGGCTCATGGACCTGATGGATTCCCAGGTCGATTTTTCCAGGTTCACTGGAATCTCTTATCACACACTTTCTGCTCAGAGATTCGCTCTTTCTTTGATCAGGGGTTTATTCAGGAATAATGGAATGATACTTTCATTGCTTTGATACCTAAGGTTAAGCATCCTGAGGTTATTACACAGTTCAGGCCTATATGATTGGCAAATTTTAGAATGAAAGTTATTTCAAAAGTCATGACTACTCGTCTCAAACCTTATATCTCCCATATTATCTCCGAGTTGCAATCAGCATTCACTGGTAATAGATGCATTCAGGATAACGTGATTGTAGTGCATGAGGTGGTTCATAAGCTTAGAACAAGGAAAAGAGGTACCAAGTATGACTTTCTATTCAAAGTTGATATGCTGAAAGCCTTTGATAGGGTCTCTTGGGACTTTCTTTTAGCTACTCTACATGCAGTTGGTTTCAATGATACTTGGATCAATTGGATCAGAATTTTAATCACCTCTGTCAGATTCAATGTCTTACTCAATGGATCACCAACTGAATGGTTTGTTCCATCACGTGGTTTAAGACAATGAGAACCACTCTCTCCTTATCTTTTTATCCTGGTATCTAATGTGCTTTCCTTCATGATCCAGCAGTCAGTTGCTCAAAGAAGAATGAAAGGCATTCAATTGAACAAGTTCTGCCCTACTTTGCATCATATACTTTTTGCAGACGACACTGTTTTATTTGGATCTGCAACTATTTCAGAAGCAAGAACCATTCATCAGGTGCTTCAAAGATATTGCCATGTTTCAGGACAGGCTATCAATACTTCTAAATCTTCCATTCTCTTCTCTACAAATACTCCTGACATGATAAGGGATAGCATTGCAGCTGAATTTGGGGTTGATATTTCAGTTTCCATTGGAAACTATTTGGGAGTTCCAGCAGAGTGGGGTTCAACTAAGATAGATACTTTCAGGTATATGCTTGATAGGTTGACAGCAAGGGTTCAATCTTGGCAGTCCAATTTATTGTCTCATGCTGGGAGAACTGTTATGATCAAGGCAATACTCTAAGCCCTACCATCTTATCTTTTCTCCTGTTTCTTGTTGCCTAAACATTTGCTCAAGAAGATGGATCAAGTGCTCATTAACTTCTGGTGGTCAGGTGATAATTCAAGTAACAAATTACATTGGTTGGCAGCAGATGAACTTCGAAAACCAATTGCAGATGGTGGACTTGGATTCAGAAGCTTCTATGATTTCAATTTAGCCTTCATTGCTAAGTTGGCCTGGAAAATATTAACACAGCCAGAATGCTTATGGGTGCAGCTATTGAAAGGACTCTATTTTCCACATTCTGATTTTCTTCAAGTAAGCAGACACAATAAGTCTTCTTGGATTTGGTCCGGAGTAATGGAGGGTAGGAAAGCATTACTACATGGACTGAGAAAGAATATTGGTGATGGTCTTGGTACAGACATTGTTGATGCTTGGATTCCAGAAGCTACATGTTTCAAAGCCTCTTGTTCTGCTACTTTCTCAACAACAAAGGTTTCGGATTATATAGTTAATCCTCAGAGAATTTGGAATGCAGCTAAGCTAAGAACGGTGTTTCCTGAAGTTGTGGTCAGACAGATCTTACTCATTCCTTTAGGTCCACAAGGATTTTCAGACAAGTTGGTTTGGCATTTTGAATCCTCAGGCAAGTTTACAGTAAAATCATGTTATAGACACCTTCATACAATTGCATCTGCTCAGAATCATCCAGTTGATGAGAGTACAAGGAAGCTATGGAAATGGCTGTGGCAGCTTGACTTGCCACCAAAGATTAAATTCTTTCTTTGGCGTGCATGCAGAAATGCTCTTCCTACAAAAGCTGGATTACTAAGAAGAAGGTGTGGCTCATCATCACTCTGTCTTACATGTAGTGCAGATGAGGAAGATTTGGAACACTTGCTCTTCCACTGCCCTGTAAGTATGTCCTTCTGGCAGCAGGTCATGCCTTCTCTGCAAACACCTGCACCAACACAGTTAACAAAAACATGGCTCAGTTCCATTGTTTCTACAGTTTCCAAACCTTTAGCAACTCAAATTGGTTTCACAATGTGGTACATTTGGAAGATGCGCAATGAAATCCTCTTTCAAAATATCTATCCATTGTTACCAGACTTGGCTTTAAGAAGGGCTCATGAGTTGCAGCAATGGAACTCAAAGGCAACATTCAGAGGTAACATTAGTACAGTTTCTTCAACCAGTGCTATTTCATCCCATTTAACCAATTCCCTAGCTCCAACAGCCTGCTCTAACAAGGTTGTGTGTGATTGTGCTTACAGAGCATCAATCCAGAAAGGAGCCTACGGTGTTATAGTATATAATGCTGAGGGATATGTGGTAAATGGTAAGGCTGGAAGTGTGTTTTGTGCAGCACCAGTTTGTGCTGAAGCATATGCGGTTTTCCATGCTGTTGAATTGATTAAGAACACTCCTGCTCCAACGGTAGTCTTCACGGATAGCTCAGTGGTAGTTGATTCAATCAAAGGACTTCAGGAAGACTGGCCTTGGTCAATAGCTGGTTTATTAGCTTCAATCACAAGAATACTCTTTTGGAACCAGCATATTCAGGTTGTCAAATCTCCAAGAGCTGCAGTTCAACAAGCTCACCGTATTGCAACTCAGGCACGCGATGATACTTTACCATTGGATTGGCTTTCCTCTATGTAAATAGATGCTTAAAGTTTGACAGTTTCTATTTTGTTCAGTTTTATCGTCTTTTGCTCATACTGCTAATCTCCTCTGTACTTAGCAGTATGGTTTGGTGCTTATTAATAAGAATGGTTGTTTTCATAAAAAAAAACTTATATACACGGCAAAGTGGTCTTTTTGGGCCTGATTTTTTGTTTAAAAAAATAGCCAAAAGTTGTCCCACAAATCAACCTAAAAAGCAGTTAAAACTAAACCAAGAATTCATTCATTTGGATTTCGAATTTGATCAAATTTTTAAACCGCAGAAAATATTTAAAATTCAAGATTCAAAACTGTAGTTAAAAAAACAAGGGGGGAAGTCTCTCTCTCTGAGCTCCAGTTTGACTAGGTCACTATTCCATTTCCTTGATCGTTTCTCTTCGCCCCTTGGGGCTGCTTGATTCCACCATGACTGAAAGTGCTCCTCTCCCTGTTGGCTTAAAGACTTGGGCGCAGATGGCTTCCAACGGTTCGTCGGATCTGAGATTTGTTGATCCAACGAAAGTGTTGCTTATTGATGGCGTACTGCAGATACAGCAAGGTGATTGACTTGGGTGTTCAGAAGATGGAGTCAACTACTGTTGCTCAGTTCATCAGGAATATACCTCTGTTGAAGGTAATTTCTTCTATCCTGAATAGGCTCTGGGATTTGGAGAAGTAATTCATGTCTCTATTTTATCGCCAAAATTCTTGTTAGTTGAATTATCGTCGACCGATACTCGTGATTGGGTTCTTGATCGATCTTGGCATGTTCATCACCATCCAATGTTGCTAAGGCGTTCGCATCCGGATATAGAACCTTTGGATTTGTCCCCGACAGAAAAGCCGGTATGGCTAACATTCTGTAAAGTTCCTACGACTCTGCTCACGGCGGAAGGGATTAGTTGGATGGCCAATCAGTATGGGAGACCTATTCATAAGGTAGTCTGAGAGGGGTTGAATGTTAGGGTATGTGTTTTGAGAGGGGAAACGCAAAATGTTGGGAAGGAATTGAAAGTCCATCTTGGGAAAGGAGTGATGGTTACTATTAATGTTCTTTTCCCGTAGGCTAGGATCTATAAGACTGATTGGAGAGTGAAATCCCAGCCCCTTCTTTTTACAAATGATGATGTAGTAAAGGAACCCAGTGTTGAGCCTTCTTTTGAAGGGGAGGCAGCTGATTCTGGAGCCACACGTGATTTAGGGGCTGGAGGGGGGCAAGGTTATGTATCTAAGACTTCAAATGAAGTTAAGGGTACTCCTGGCCAACTGTGCAATGCTGAAGCTTCTTCAGAAGTGAAGGTAGTTGTACAGAGCCCTATTCCTGGAAATAGAAGTGCATAGATCAGTCTTTGAAGCCCTGGTGGTTGAGAGTGAAGACTCTGAGTTCAATGATTCTGAAGATGACACAATAATGCAGAGTCAAGGAAGTTGCCCACTCTTGGTGATTTCATGCCACTAGTCAACCATCTGAATCCGAAGAATAGGGGGAATGATAGGGAGAGTAGTGGTGTGAAAACAAGGCAACAAAAGAAGAGATTATTAGTTACTGGATCTGGAACATTAGAGGGTATAACAAAAAAAGTAAAATAAATACTCTTCAAAACTACATAAATAAAGAGAAGATTGATGTAGTAGCTCTTCTTGAGCCTATAGTCAGAAGGAATAAGGCTGATGAGTTGTTTTCCAGTAGGTTCACTAGTTGGTGTGTCGATTTCAGTTACAAAGATGAGCTATGGAAGATCTGGTTGCTTTGGAGGAAGGGAGTACCTATTACAGTTCTGTACAAAACTTCGCAGTTGATTAATGTTTCTGTAAATATGTCTTTGCCTTACATAGTTACTTTTGTATATTGATGACACTCGATTTGATGTGATTATAAGCCTCATTTAAGCAACATTTCATACCCTTTGATGCCATTTTGATGAGTATTTGGTGCATTTGTCGTAACTTTGTGATTCTAGGCTCCTAGTGCATACATTGTCCATTTATTGGCTATTTTTACCCTTTTTGTGAGCTTTTATGTTGAGCCTCCAGGTTACCACATTATAGAGGACTCTCTCATGAGTCCAGCGCTTCAAACGGGGACCAAATCAGAGTTCAAACGGAGCGGGAATCATCAAAACAAGTTGGAGCTGGTTTTTAACTAATATTTTCGGCGAAAATGTGGTGATATTTTCGGCGAAAATTCCTTTGAAAATCCGGGCAGAAACCCTAATTTTCAGCCTTTTCCAACTTGTAAAGGGTTTCTGGGGGTAGATATAGACTTTTTGAAGCCAGATTAGACACACACGAATTTTGGCTGATTAGCCACGACTTAGAGGGTCGATAGATAGAGTTTAGAGAGTTCGAAGATCCGTGGAGAGATCGTGACGCCATCCTTCCACCTCGGAGAGCTCGGAGCTTAAAGTTGAAGATCCAGGAGATCGAAGCTTCGCCGGAGTCGTCAGAATTAGGTTTTTTAGTTCTTATCTGTTCTTCCTCTGTATGATGATTTCCTTTGTTGCCTTTGATTCTTCTGTTATCGTTATGAGTAGCTGAACTCGTAGAGTTTAGATTAGATGAACCCTAAGTGACCCAGGGCTTTAAAGCGGTCACGGATCGGCGGTAATTAGATTCAAAGTTCAATCAGTTTCTCTTTGCATGGTTGTTTTGTTCTTGATTGTTTATGTTTCTTTTCTGGTTGGTCGCCTAGATTAGGTTTTTGCAAGCTAGGGTTAGTCGCTAGATGGTTCCCTGCTTTGGCGCTTAAACATATCTTCCTTGATGACCTAGTTTAGATTCTTGTTAAGCTGAGGATAGAAGCGAACGCTCGCCTCTCTTTAAAACATCAATTCAACCAGTTAACCTTATAATTGGAGTGTGCCTTTCGTAGGAACTGATTAAGGTTAATCCACTGCAAGAGTAACTCATAAATCGTTAGTAATTGCACCAGTTAATTAAGTCGTTGCGAGAGGCGACCGTACCCGGGCGGCTAGTTAATCTTGGTAGTTAGATCGGATAGAGCGAACGTTCGCCAGTCTTAAACCTAAGGGTAAGGAGTTATGGTGGTGTATAGAAATTGATTGAATTAGAATTGTAAACCGCTGATCTGTTGATTGCCAAAGCTCTAGTGATCTAAGGGGGATTCGAAATCTAAGTTCGTCTATCTTCTCGTTAGTCAACCTTTTACTTTTCTGTCTTTTATTTTCCTGCTTTCATTAGATTAGAAGTCGTGGAACTCACACCACGCACTAAGTGTTTAAACCTGAGTAATTTGCCAGCTTCTTTGAGTAGTCGATTAGTAGAAACCCTGTGGAATACGATCTAGTCTACTTCGGTAGGTTAGTTATTTGATACCGCTAAAACTGCAGCATCAAATTGGCGCCGTTGCCGGGGACTCTTCTAATTGTTTGAAAGAAGAGTTGGCAAATTATTCTTCTACCTTTCCGCCTTACTATTTATTTTCCCTCCATATTTCCATGATTTACCTGGGTAGTGTTTTTGAGTTTTAATTATGCAAGATTACAGGTGGGATGACCAGTACCAAGGGTGGTACATCAATGAAGCACCATATATTGAAGACTCCCAAGAGATGGATTTACACACTTATGAGCATCAACAATGGATGGCAAGCACCCAAGCCGCGATCGACAACCTCCAATCAACAGACGATGTTGTTGATGCATTGAACGCCGCGCTCAAGCAACTAGTGCAATTGAAGGGAGACGATGCTCAAGAACATTTCGAAGAAGAGCCAGAAGCTACACACCACCAACAAAATCACCAAGAGGTGTATATACCGGCTCATCAGCATCGACAACAGACGGCAAGAGTAGAATCCGCCTTGGATGATCTCCTTTTGAAGCTACAAGCCCGTAACATGGTGGATGTCGAGCTCGAGCAACCAAATCCACTAATGGAAGAAGATGCTCAAGAGCCGTACGAAGATGAACATGACAATCTCACCCATAACTATTGCGAGCTAGAAGCATCTGATGAAGAATCCTTGGCAGTGGTGGTTGATGAAGACAAAGAGCCAATCCATCTTGAAGTTGAAGCCGAAGAGGAGCACGAAGAAATCGAGGAGATATCCTCAATAGAGCTTCCGCCGAGCCAACCTATAGATCAAGCCAGAGACGAGCACGTGGGGATCGAAGACGTCAAGGGTTTGGAAGCATACATACTCGATCCTGATAGACCTCTAGATGATCATAAAATGGAGAAGATGGAGCTCATTGACCATGCCGCACCATACTACCTATTTCCTCCTCCAGAAGGAGAATTCGAGAAGAACTAGTCATCCAACCAGAACCGCGATCTACTGGAGCACTACCGGTTACATCACCCTTCTGGAGTGCTACATGGTACTCAACCGCTATCCTTGAAGAAGATGATTGACTTCAAGGAACTCCTAAGTTGGGGTCCCTAACAGGTACCGTCCGGCTCAAGGACGTTAAAAGAGAGCGCTTCGTGGGAGGCAACCCACGGCTGGAGTCCGTTTTTGAATTATTGAGTCAGTCTTTTTCGTCGTTCGAGTCGGTTTCAGGGAGCCAAAGTGTCAGTTTTCTTTTATTTTTATCTGTTTTAATTTTTTGTGTCAGGTCAAATTTTCGCCGAAAATTCCTCAGATTTTTCGGCGAAAACCTTAGTCTGTTTGAGTCTGTTTGTTTTTGAAGTAGTTTCGCGAAAACTTCTAAAGTTTTTGGCGAAAATGTTTAGTTAAGTCGTCTGTCTTTGTTTTCAAAGTATTTTTCGCCGAAAACTTCACCAGTTTTTCGGCGAAAACTTTAGTTGGGTCAGAAAATTTTCTTAAACCTTTAAAAAAAATCAAAATATTTTCAAAATTCCCCTAACCGTCTTTGTTCGACTTTTATTATGTGTGGATCCGGGACACTTGTCCCGGTATCCTTTTGATCTTTTTGTTGTTTTTGTTTTGTAGGAACTTGAGTAGCTACTTCGCTCTACTCCGGACTCTCCGTGTTCATCCCCTACACCGACCATCTCATTCCAGGTTCTTCGTATCTCTCTACTCTAGATTAGTTCTGTGAGGACACAGAACCGTTTAAGTGTGGGGTATTTATAGGATGTTAGAATTTGCCTGATCTTGCTTGCTATCTATGATTCTGTGGTTCAAATTTGAAATTTCTCTAGCATAGAATTGCTTAATTTTTGACTTTTGATGTTAAATTGACTTCAATTTTGAACAATGACGTCTAGACTGTTCCACTTAGAACCTGTAACCAACGTGTTGGAACTGATATTAAATGAGTCTAGGTCAGAACAGATCACAAATCACTTCGGTAGTTGAAACTTGAATCAATTGAATCAATTGACTTGTTAATAACAAAGCTCAATAACACCATTCTAAGATGATAAATGCTAGCTTCTTCCATGTTTTTCACTCCATATTTGATCACCTGTGATTGTGGCTAGAGATTAGACGGAAATCCAATTCGAAATCTTGTGAAAAAAGTTATAACTAGCTAGGATTAAGTGACTAAATGGTTAAATCAAGTAAACTGAGTTGTTCGAATTAATTGTTAAATTCTTTAAAGTGCTCAAAATAAATCTAGGCAAGCCCGACACCTAAGTGAAGTGTTCGGGTTGAGCACTAGCATAAGCACAAATACTGTGAGCTAGGCAGGTCCAACACCTAAGTGAAGTGTTTGGTATCGAGCACTAGTATGCAGTAAATCAATTGAAGGAAGAAGTTGAACTTGAAATAAATCAGTGTTTAAATCGGTCCTAGCTAGAACATGTAACGTACAGATCTAGAGACGGATGAAGTCGAGTCGATAGCCACGTCACTTTCCTACCTCCGCATCCACATCATGGCTAGAGCTTAAAGTCTTTTTGATTAGAATTGGTATTATCGTAGTCGGTTAATTATGATTAATTGTTTTCCCAAGAAACATGCTTTGTTAAAACCACTACTTGAAGTGTGCAGAAATTAGTGAGATCGAAAACTTGTTTGGTTGATGTTCTTGCATGTGTGGGTCACTTTTCTTGTCATTTGTGAATTTGAGTGTGTTCTAGTTCAGTTTGCTTGAGGACAAGCAAAAGCTTAAGTGTGGGGTATTTTGATGACATTCGATTTGACGTGAATATAAGCCTCATTTAAGCAACATTTCATACCCTTTGATGCCATTTTGATGAGTATTTGGTGCATTTGTCGTAACTTTGTGATTCTAGGCTCCTAGTGCATACATTGTCCATTTATTGGCTATTTTTACCCTTTTTGTGAGCTTTTATGTTGAGCCTCTAGGTTACCACAATATAGAGGACTCTCTCACGAGTCCAGCGCTTCAAACGGGGACCAAATCGGAGTTCAAACAGAGCGGGAATCATCGAAACAAGTTGGAGCTGGTTTTTAACTAATATTTTCGGCGAAAATGTGGTGATATTTTCGGCGAAAATTCCTTTGAAAATCCGGGCAGAAACCCTAATTTTCAGCCTTTTCGAACTTGTAAAGGGTTTATGGGGGTATATATAGACTTTTTGAAGCCAGATTATAAACACACGAAGTAGCTAAACTCTTAGAGCTTAGATTAGATGAACCCTAAGTGACCCAGGGCTTTAAAGCGGTCACGGATCGGCGGTAATTAGATTCAAAGTTCAATCAGTTTCTCTTTGCATGGTTGTTTTGTTCTTGATTGTTTATGTTTTTTTTTCTGGTTGGTCGCCTAGATTAGGTTTTTGCAAGCTAGGGTTAGTCGCTAGACGGTTCCCTGCTTTGGCGCTTAAACCTGTCTTCCTTGATCACCTAGTTTAGATTCTTGTTAAGCTGAGGATAGAAGCGAACGCTCGCCTCTCTTTAAAACATCAATTCAACCAGTTAACCTTATAATTGGAGTGTGCCTTTCGTAGGAACTGATTAGGGTTAATCCACTGCAAGAGTAACTCATAAATCGTTAGTAATTGCACCAGTTAATTAAGTCATTGCGAGAGGCGACCGTACCCGGGCGGCTAGTTAATCTTGGTAGTTAGATCGGATAGAGCGAACGTTCGCCAGTCTTAAACCTAATGGTGGTGTATAGAAATTGATTGAATTAGAATTGAAAACCGCTGATCTGTTGATTGCCAATGCTCTGGTGATCTAAGGGGGATTCGAAATCTAAGTTCGTCTATCTTCTCGTTAGTCAACCTTTTACTTTTCTGTCTTTTATTTTCCTGCTTTCATTAGATTAGAAGTCGTGGAACTCACACCACGCATTAAGTGTTTAAACCTGAGTAATTTGCCAGCTTCTTTGAGTAGTCGATTAGTAGAAACCCTGTGGAATACGATCTAGTCTACTTCGGTAGGTTAGTTATTTGATACTGTTAAAACTGCAGCATCAAATATGCTACAAATGACACAGGACAACGAGAGATTCTTTACTAGGACCTTTTAGGTCTAAAACCACAGAATTCCCCTTGGTTTTTGGCAGGGGATTTCAATGCCATTCTTGACATTTCAGAGGTATCAAACTTACCTTCTTCCCTCCTTGGGATGGCTGCTTTTCAGAAGTTTGTTCAGGCAGGTGAGCTTACTGAGCATTCTTCACAAGGACCGTTATACACACGGACTAATAAATAGGAGGATTCACCCGTGGCACGTAAGCTTGACAGGGTATTGATTAATAAGAACTGGGGTTTCAACAGCAAGGTGACAGTGTGCCCTATAGAGAACTCAGATCATTGTGCATTGCTGGTAAACATAAATCCCACTAGCACTTCATATCCTAAGCCTTTTAAGTTTTACTCTTGTTGGATGGAGTACCCTTCCTGTCATGGGATTTTAGTAGAAGCTTGGATGAACCCTGTAAGAGGGAAGCCCTTCTTTATTATGTACAAGAAGCTTCAAAAGTTGAAGGTTGGCCTGAATAAACTGAATATGGATCACTTCTCTAATATCCAGCTTAGGGTGAGTGAGAAAAAGAAGGAGCTGAGGAGGGTGAAAAGATTATTGGTTGATAGCCCTACTCAAGTGTCAATGAGAGATATAAAGTGCTATGAGAGAGAGTTGGATGCTCATCTTACTGTTAAAGAAGGGATTCTTAGGCAAAAGGCTCAAGCAATGTGGGTTAAACATGGTGATGGAAATAGTAGGTACTTTTCAAATTATGTGGCTGCCATAAATACAAGGAACACAATTAGACAGTTGCTGAATGAAAATGGTATTATGCATGATAGTATGGAGGCATGGCAAGAATTACAGTGGATTTTTACAACAGATTATTGGGCACTACATCTTAGACAAAAGGGACTCCCTTGTAGGGTATTGTAAACAGAAAGCTCAATGCAAGTCAGATTAGCATGTTAGAGTAGAATGTAACTGTGGAGGAGATGAAGATTGGTCTGTTTAGTATGGCTGCTGACAAGGCCCCTGGCCCGGATGGATACACAGTTGATTTTTATAAAAGGTGTTGGGGTGATATTAAGAATGAAGTTTTGGATGCCATGGGAGATTTCTTTGAAACAGGTAAACTTCATCAGTCTGTTAACTCTACTATCATCACACTTATACCAAAAAAAAAAAGTAAATGCAACAAGTATGAGAAATTACAAGCCTATTTCCTACTGCAATACAATCTATAAAGCTATGTCTAAAGTCTTAGCTAATAGGCTGTGTCAAGTGCTACCTTCTCTTGTTAGTTACTCACAGTCTGCTTTCATAAAGGGGAGGATGATTACTGATAATGTCATCTTGGGACATGAACTCATGTCTAAATACAAGAAGAAAGGGGTTTCATCTAGATGTGCACTGAATATTCACCTTATGAAGGCATTCGATTCAGTAGAATGGGCTTTTGTGCAGGATTTTCTTGTTGCTATGGATTTCCCTAGTAGGTACATTGTTGGGGTGATGGTCTGCTTCTAGTCTACAATGTTTTCGATCAATCTAAATGGGTCTCTGTTTGGATATTTTCCAGCAAAACGTGGCCTGAGACAGGGGGTCCCATGTCCCCCTATCTATTTTTTATGGCAATGCAAGTCCTGGATAATTTGTTTGAAGCTGCAGCAGAAAGAAGTCTATTCCAATATCATCCCCAGTGCAAAGGTATCAAGCTCACCCACTTATGCTTTACGGACGATTTACTTGTGTTTACAAAAGCAAGTGTTGAGGCTGTAGAGCAAGTAAGGGAAATAATGGATGATTCCATGTTATCTCTAGGCTTCGTTTCAACCTTGAGAAGAGTGATCTGTATGTGGTTGGTGTGGATAGGAGTTTGGTAGCCTCCATAGTTGCAGTAGCTGGGTTCAGAGAGGGGTAGCTCCCATTGAGATACTTGGGGGTACCTATTTCAGCAGGGAAAATCTCAAAAGCTGACTGCAGGAGTCTAGTTCATAAGATCACAAGTAGAGTTAAGGACTGGAAGGCTAAGTTCCTTATCTATGCTGGGAAGCTCTAGCTAATAAAATCGGTAGTCAATGGGGTTTTGCAATACTGGTTATCAATGTTCATTCTCCCCAAATTGATCTTAAGAGACGTTGAAGAGATTAATGCAGGGTTCCTCTGGGGGAAAGAAGGCTAGAAGCATGGTAAAAGTAAGATGGTATCACATGGTTTTCCCTTTTGATGAAGGAGGGCTACGTCTGAAGGATCTGAGTAGTTGGAATTCAACCAACACTATGAGGCATCTCTAGAACCTAATCGTTCGGAGTGGTTCAATGTGGGTTGCGTGGTTGCTGAAGTATAGGTTAAAGGGTGGGGATATCTGTAATCATGTAAGCAAAGTAGGGTCTTGGCATTGGAGATGCATCTTAAAGCAGAGAGATGTAGCAGTTCAATACATTAGTAATGATTCAGATGGTCATGTGAATTGGAATGGTGAACTTATGCACGTCTTCAAAGCCAATAAGGTCTGGGAGGTTATTGGACCAAAGAGAGAAAAGGCAGAGTGGTGTATTTGATATGGAGTAGTTGTAGGATTCCAAGGAATAGCATGCTTGCTTGGCTGATTATTAGAAATAGAATCAACACTCTAAGTAAACTGAAGTCTTGGAATCCATTGGTGATTGACAATTACCCCTTGTGTGAAGCTGGAAGTGAGGGCAGGGACCATATTTTTGCTACCTATACCTTCTTTAAGAAATGTTTTCAGAACTTCTTCCCTGGCTTGGACTTCTTGAATTGGGATGGCCACATTAACTGGGTGACTGCTAGCTGGAGTATAGATGGTGTTGTGAACAAAGCAAAGAGGTTATGTTGGAGTGCAGTGATTAGTGAGGTTTGGCGTGAAAGATGTCCTCGTGTGTATGTTGGGGAAGTGAGAAGTGATGAGGTTGTTTTGAAAAATATAGCCTTAGATATGGGGATGTATTTCAAAGATCACAAGGACTCGAGTGTAATTAGACGTAGTCTGAGGTAGTAAGTTGGGGAGGTAGTATTGTTTGAGTTTAGTCCTTGTAGTTTGTGGTTGTTACCTTGTACTTGGCCTTAACATTACCATTTATAGAATAAACTTTCTATCTTGGTAACCTATCTTGCAACCTTAACATCTTTTTAAACCAAAAGATAATTCCCATCATAACCAAACATGATTTTCATGATTTTACCTCAAAATATCCAAGCATTTGTCCAAGTAAATTAAACTTGTCGCATACAGCCATCACTAAAACTTAGTGTTGCTAATTGTGACACTCATTAATTTAATTTATCAAAATACTTACTAGTAGTGGAACTAATCTTACTTAGTACACCACTCACATTTTTTACCAACCCAAAACACTAGTGTAATTGCTCTCCCGTGGTAAAAACTAAGTAGTCTTAGTACATCATAAACAATTTCGACTATGCTATGATGACACGTTAACAATCATGAAAACACTAGTCTAATTGTTATCCAATGATCAAACTAGGTTCGCTAGTTTACCATTAACAATTCAGACTCTCAATGTCATCACAATGTACGTATCTTCCCATGAATATCATGAAGATGATCTTATGAGGATTTACTTTGCACTTTATCTTTATTATTTTATCAAAGGTATTAACTCGGATTTTTTCTTATAGTAGGGTCACTTGAAAAAATTATTCCCAAAATAGGGTATTTTTTCTATCAATTCCAAATCTAGGGCAAGGAGTGCTGACTAAGCATTAAATCGCCACTATAAATAGCGATCTACATTTGACAGACATAAAATAATGTAAAATGGTTTGTCGCCAAAAAATTTAATGACTTTGCATTCCAAGTGTCAGAACTTGTTTGGCTGTTTTCTTTTTTGTTATTTTCATTTTTATTTGAATTATTTGTTTTAATTTTTTATCGGACCATATATTACCTGATCTAAATAGTACTAGCATGTTCGACCTAATATTTTAAACTTTGAACCTTTTGTTCAACTGATCTAATTCATTGAAATAGGGCAGTTAACGATTAGAGTTGCTCAATGTTTAGATAATTAGAAAAATTACTTTCGTGGCTCGGCTCGATTCGAGATGGAACGACTGAAAAGATTAAAACTCAAGCTCGAGCTCAATTCCAGATGGACCGACTTAGAAAATTACAGCTCGATTCGAGATGGGGCGATTGAGAAAATTGCGAGCTTGAACTCGATTCGAGATGGGCTGATTGAGAAAATTACAAGCTCGATTCGAGATGGGTCGATTGAGAAAATTACGAGCTCGACGTAATTTAATGAATTAGATTAATTGAACAATGAAAGTCTAAAATATTTAGGTTGAACATGATAGTACTATATAAATATAATAAAAAATAAAAAAATAATTATATGTATTAAAATATTATAAACAAATGAAAATGAAAACTAAGAAATAAGAAAAGATAAAAGAAAACGGCAAACATATAAAGTCCGACACACAAAATGGAAAGTCGCCATAAGTTTTGGCGATAAGCAATTATATATTATTTAATCATTGTCAGATGTAGATCGCCACTTAGTGTGGCAATTTTGGTGTTTAGTCGGCGTACTTCAATATTAGTTTTTTACCAAAACTAAATATTAGTTACAACATTAGTATTAGTACCTTAATAATATTTTTAACAATATTATTAATACTGTCAATAATATTTAGAATATTATTAATATATCAATAATGTTTAAAACTATTATTTGTACGTCAATAATATTTAACAATATTATCAGTACTTCAATAATATTCAACAGTATTATCAGTACTTTAATAATATTTAATATATTATTAGTACTTCAATAATATTCAGCATAAAATGCTAACTTACTCCCAAATTTAGATAAATTTTGAGTAATATATATACTAATATAATTAGTATATATTTTGTATGATAACCATACTTAGAGTATGTTATCACACAACATTTTGAATTGCTTCACAGTCTATAGTAACTTTTTCATTTGCATCTCAATCGGCCAAGACACACATTTTGAAACTTTTAAAGTCTCACACCAAAAACTTCTTACTAGAAGTATCATTGGCCTTGTGTTTTGACACGAAAGAAAATCCACAGCATTTGTTCAAGTCATCACAACGGATTGTTGGAATTTTGGATTCCATAATATAAGTCACTTTGCCGTGTATATAAGTTAGGAAGGGGAAGGGGAAAATCAAATTAATTAACATGTGTTTGTTTTTTTCTTAATTTGATTTGAATGAAGGGTTGTGTTTATCCATGGTTGAATTATTACAACCCTTCATCCTCACACCTTCCATGGCCTATAAAAACAGGCATCATCCTCATTTCTCAACACACCAATTTACACATCTCCATCTCCTCTCAAACATCTCAATGGTTCTTCAATTTCATAAGCCTTGAATTTGAAAGTGTAGTAGTTTTATCCCATAAAGGAATTCCTTGTAACCCTGGGCTTTGGAAAAAAAGGGTAGGAATGTTCTTTATGGAAAGTGAGTTCGTTCACGACTCTACTATAATCCGAGTCACAACTTGGTTTGAGTTGATTACAAGCCACAACCTCTACTTTTCGACTAGAGTGTCGTAAGAGAGCGAATTATAAGGTTGAAGGGACTTAGGTGATCATGTGATCCCCCTTCCCAATCTGGGTACACGAACTCACGTTGTGTATTATCAACGAGAATTCGTTCTCAGGAAAGTCTTCACTTTTCGTACTCGGTAAATCGAAGCGTAGGTTCCAACAGTCGTAAAGAACATTATCCATTGTGATGACTAGAACAAAAGTTGTGGGTTTGCTATCATGTCAAAATACAAGGCCAATGACACTTCTAGTAAGATCTTTTTGGTGGACAACTTTAAAAGTTTCAAAATGTGTGTCTTGACCGATTGAGGTGCAAATGCAAAAGTTACTATAGATTTTGAAGCAATTCAAAAGGTTTTGTGATAACATACACTAAGTATGGTTTTCATAAAAATGTATACTAATTATATTAGTATCTATATTACTCAAAATTTATCTAAATTTGTGAGTAAGTTAGCATTTTTATGCTGAATATTATTGAAGGACTAATAATATGGTTGAATATTAATGAAATACTAATAATATTGTTGAATATTATTGAAGTACTATTAATATTGATATATGAATAATATTTCTAGATATTATTGAGGTATTAATAATATTGTTAAAATATTATTAAGGTACTAATAATATTGTTGTCACTAATATTTAGTTTTGAAAAAAACCAATATTGAATATTGTTAATAATATTGGGTTTGCCAATATTTGCTTTGATAACCTAATATTGAATATTATTATTAATATTGGGGCTACTTATATTTGGTTTAATTGGTTTAGAATAACCAAATATGAATATTATTAAAGTATTAATAATGTTGCTTTCTAATATTTGGTTTGGATATAATAAAATATTTATTATTATTATATTTTAATAATATTGGTCTGTGATGTTTAATTTCATGATAATCAAATATTAAATATTATTAAGGTGTTAATAATATTGTTAGTTTCTAATATCTGGTTTAGACCGATATTGAATATTTTGGATCAAAATATTGAATTTTATTAGTCTATTAGTAATATTGGTTTTCAAGTATTGGGATATGTATGTATTAGGATATGTATAGAATACTTGAAAGTTGGTCTTAACACATTGTTAAAATTCTTTAGAGGTAGGAGTTAATACCTTTGGTAAAACGATAAGACAAAGTGTGAAGTAAATCATAATAAGATCGTCTTCATGATATTTATGGGAAGATACGTACATTATGATAACATCGAGAGTTTGAATTGTTAATGGTAAACTAGAGAACCTAGTTTGATCAGTGGATAACAATTAGACAAGTGTTTTCATAATTGTAAATGTGTCATGAAAACATTGTCGACATTGTTTGAGGTGTACTAAGACTACTTATTTTTTTACCACGGGAGAGGAATTACACTAGTGTTTTGGGTTTGGTAAAAAATGAGAGTGGTGTACTAAATAAGCTAGTTCCACTACTAGTAAGCCGCATTTGGTCTACAGTAATCCGCCACGGTGCGCTGAGCAACTAGTACGGGAGGAGAAGGTGGTGGTGAATCTGAAGTAGTGGATGAAGCGGATGAAGATGAGGAGTTCTCCTTCAACTCCTCAATCTTTTGAGGGATAGGTGGTGTAGGCGGTGTGGTTATGACTTGCTTCTGAGCTCGTGGCTTCTTCGGCGAAGCAGAATTACCCGGCTTAAACTGAGAATGAGCAATCGAGCGGTTCATGAACCTGTAGAACAACCTACAAGCAACAAAAGCAAACATACCGGCGTAAAATCGAAGTGGGTGGAAAAATGAAAGATGGAAAATATAAATTGCCAGTTCTTCTTTTAACAATCAAAAGAAGTCCCCGGCAACGGCGCCAATTTGATGGAACCGTCGTTGTGCTGAGCAGGTTCAATCAAATAACTACCAAGCTCCAGAGCTAGGATAGATCGTATTCCACGGGCCTTCGAATGATTGGCTACTTCAGAACTAACAAATTACTCAAGGAAAAACACGTTGTGCGTGGTGTGAGTTCCACGACTTCTAATTCTAAGGAATGCAGAGAAATTAAAAAGATTAAACTAAAGCAGATTGAGAATTAGGGTTTGGAAACAAGAATGACAGACGAACTTAGACTTTGAATCCCCCTTCGTTCCCCAGAGCATTGGCAATCAACAAATCAGCGGATTTCGATTCTCATTCAATCAATTACTAAGACACCACCATAACTCCTTACCCTTAGGTTTAAGACCGGCGAACGTTCGCTCTATCCGTTCTAACTACCAAGATTAACTAGCCGCCCGGGTACGGTCGCCTCTCGCAACGACTTAATTAATTGGTGTAATTACTAGTGATTAATGAATTACTCTTGCAGTGAATTAACCCTAACCGGTTCCTACGAAAGGCACACTCCAATTATAAGGTTAATTGTTTAATTCGATGTTCTAAAGTAAGGCGAGCGTTCACTTCTATCCTTAGCTTAACAAGAATCTAATCTAGGTGATCAATCCAGACAAGAAACATGAACAATGAAGAACAAACCAAACATGAAAAAGAACTGATTGAATTCCGAATCTAATCACCGCCGATCCGTGACCGCTTTAAAGCCCTGGGTCACTTAGGATTCATCTAGTCCAAGCTCTAAAGGGTTTAGCTATTCATGATCATTACAAAAGACACAAAGACAAGGAAAGAGTTCATCATTCAAAGGAAGAACAAAAAGGATCTGAAAAACCTAATTCGGACGACTCTGACAGACTCCGATCTTCGGTAAGTTGCACTCCTAGCTCCGGTTCTCCGAGAAGGAAGGGATGGCGTCACGATCTCTATCCGGCTCTTCGAACTCCAACTCTTCGCTCCAGAACTTCAGAGGAAACTGATCTCGAAAAGTTGTATGTTTGTAAATTATGATTTTGTATATTCTCGTGTATTCTCTCTCCGGACCGCCGGATTAAGTATAAATACTTAACCCTAGTTGGGCCGGGCTGAGCTGATATTTTCGCCGAAACCATAGGGATAGTTTCGGCGAAAATTCTTGTGTAAATGGCCATGATTTCTCTGCCTCACATTTTCGGTCCGAAGAGCTTAATGGTTTCGCCGAAATCAGTCTTCACTTGGCATCAGCTGATTTGAACTGCTGGTTTCGCCGAATCTGGGGGCCTGGTTTCGCCGAAACTGTAAGTGTGAATGGCAGATTTTTGGTTTGACTTGATTGACTCCTTTGATCGGTTCCGGTTTGATTCCTCGAGGTTCCTACGCCTTAGACACGTCCATGGCTACGCTATTTGACGGCAAAAACCTGTGCTAACACAAAAACACTAGAAAACCATCAAATAGACCCTAAACGGACCAAGGTAACACAAATGGCACGAGATAGGGCAATCGATTGAATATTCGTTATTCTACCCTGAAAACAATGTCTTAAGCAAAGAAATGTCGCTTAAATGAGGCTGATAATCACGTAAAATCGAGTGTCATCAAATACCCCACACTTAAGCTTTTGCTTGTCCTCAAGTAAACTGAATAGAAACGCTCATGTTCATAAATGATAAGATCGATTAAATTGGAGCTCAATCAAACACAATGAATTATTAGACAGATCGATTCTAGAACAAGAAACCTAACATGCATACTGATCAGCCAAACTACCTGGTCTCACTGATAAACTGCACACGACAAGTAATTAGCAATCAATCATGCACGAATTTGACCTGACCGACCAGACTTCTCACACAGGATATATTTAGTACAATGGGAACTCTCACACTCTGTGTTTTGGTACGTGTTTCTGCTCTCGATCGTTTTCTGTTACCGAATTCTGTCATAGGTTTGCATTTCGACCACATCTCCACCACTGTGACAACACGAGTATCTAGTCAAGAAGGACTTCCCTGCTAGGACCGTAATGAATTCTACACTACTCGGGTTTATAATGAGATGGATGATGGGGATGAATGATGATGGCTTTGGTGCGGTGTAGCTTTCGACTGACTTCCCTTGAATCTAATCTATGGCTTCCTACCGTCTAACCAAACACGGGTGGAATGATGAACGCTCGTCCTATGATACCCTCAAGCAACCTAGCACTTATTCTTTATCTTTACACGATTTTTTTCTTTTCTTTTCAACTTTTCTTTTGACTTCGTTCTTCCATTTGTAGGAAGAAGAACGTTTTATTGAACTACACTTTGAACTTTTTCGTATTTTTCTGATTTTTCTTCTTTCTTCATTTTTTTTATGAAGCTTGCTTCTTTTCTTACTTTACTTTTTCTTTTCTTTTGTGCCGATTTTTCTTTTAGTTGCTAGAGGGATTTACACGTCTGGACATATTAGCTAAGACCACCTGTTTAATGGCTATAGGCAGGTTACCACAAACCGACTTCCGGTTGGTCAATCTAGAACTACAATCACAGGGGATCAACGGGGAGTGAAAGAAATGGGAAATGGATGTAATGTATTATCGAACCGAAAGAACAGGCCAAGCTCAAGGGTCTAGACCTAGTGGATTTATCGTTTGGTAGGCTATCTGGCTTAGTAGCTGAATCTAGGTGCCCCTATCCTTCTAGAACTCGTGTCATCGTGTGGTCTCGAGTAGGTCTCATGCAAATTCTAACTCATTCAAGTAAACAGAAAACTACTCAGAAAGAATTTAAATTGCAAGTTACGTGCAATGGATCAAAAGCTCACAGTTGGTTTGCTAGACGGATTCGGTCATTTTCATGCAATCAAGGCTACAAACTACAAGTGTGATTTAAAAATTCTGTTCTGACCAGGCAATTTAGCATCAAAGCATAAAAGTTGGTTCTCAAGTTCTAGGTTAAGCAGTCTAAGCATCATTATGAAAGTTTGAACAACAACTTAACCTCAAAAATCAAGACTGAGCCATTCTAATGCTAGAGAGACTGGAATGGAATCACAAGGCACACAAAACACAATCAAGGGCAATCAAGTTCATGCAAGGTTCTCTAGCATCCTACCCCACACTTAAATCGGACTGTGTCCTCACATGACTAATTCTAGAGTTCAGAGTGGAAGGGAAGAACCTGGACCGAGATGATTGGTGTAGGGGATGAGCACGGGTCCTCGGAGCGGAGGGAATCTACCCAAGCGAAGCAAAGGGAATCTCCCAACTGCCTACAAAACAAAAAACAAATAAAACATACAAAGAAAACCGGGACAAGTGCCCCGGATCCACACAGAAAAAAGTTGGACCGAAGTCCGAAAGAATAAATAAAAAGAAAGGACAAGGAAAAGGACACCACCTGATCATCACTGGTCAGAGGTGTCAGGGTGGGGGAAGTGGAAGTAATCGCCGAGCTGTCGCTGCCACTCCAGCTGTCGCTTATAACGCCGGTCGGCTTGGTGCATATGTTGCTGCATAATAGTCCACCGCGCCTCTTGAGTGGCGTTGTCGGTGATGCGCCACTCCTGCAGTCGCTCGTACAGCTCACCAATGTCCGCGGGGTGGTGTTGCGGCTGGTGAGTATGCGCCGGAAATGGATCAGGAATGCGCGGCGACGACTGGTGGATGTACCCTGCCTGATGGTGTGGCGAGGGTATATAATCTTGAAACTCAGGCGACGGCTGCGGCTGCTGAGGAGCAGCATCATCTTCGTCCTCCGACTCGACCGCAGGTTGGAGTGGAGGATCTGCTGCTACATGGGGACTGAGGTCGAGTTCTAAATCGTACTCGACCGCCAAGTCTCCTCCAACGGTCATAATTGGGTGTCGTGGAATGTTAGGGCCATATTCATGGCTGATGCCGAAGGAGAGGATTAGCTGACCTATGAAGTTGCCTCCCAAGAGTTTGCGTGGTAGCTTCTTCCTCTTGGTCCGCTGGCTGAAGATGTGAGCTAGCACCCAGCCGGGGTGGAGAGGGTAGCTCTCTTGGATGGCTCGGTGAAGCACGAGCTCCTCCTTAAGGATATGGTGGCGATCCTTGTCTCTGACATATAAAAGTGACCTCCACCAAACCATATGAATAAACTTATAGAGGGGTGAGTGAGAGACTTAACTGAGTTGTTCTTCCCGAGGCGATCGCCAGGCACGCCTGTCATGTGGCTCCAGAGGGCGTGTAACTCCTCGTCGTCATCATCATCGCCCCAGCTGAGGTGGTGATCGTGATAGTGCTCGTAGAGGATGCCCAGATGAGCGGCAAACTCATCGTAGGTGAGCTGCCTGTACACCCCACCAAGAAAGAAGGTGATCACCTTCTGGCCCCGTCTCCTCTTATGCTCGTCCAAGTCAAATGTCACCCAGAACTCCTGGAGAGCAATGTCTGGGAACTCGGCGGCTATGGTGGTCAGCTCTAGGAGACCGGCCGGTGCTAGGGCGTCATGCACGTTCCGGTAGTAATCCTCGTCATGCTCCTGGAGTGACTCCATGGATAAAGGACGCACGTCAGCTCCACGGATGTGTTCGATCTTCTGGAGGTTCCCAAAGTAGAAGTCCGGTAGACGGACGATGTTGGGATGGTATCCAGCATGGCGAGGGAGTGCAGGTGGAGGACCCAGAATGGCGGGTGTGACGGGAGCGGCAGCTCCTGAGCTCGAGGCGCCATCAAGGCGTGCCTTAGTCCTGCGCTCAAAAGTGTTCCTAAAACCAGAAGTGAAACCAGATTAGTCAACTAAGATCCTACCCCACACTTAGTAGAAAAACTCAATTTCACAAAGAAATGAGGGAAACTAAGCGGGGTAAGCAAAGCAAGGTAACCGGTATCCATCGACAATAGAACACATGTCTTAAGAACAACTATAATCAGGTAAGCGCAATCAGAGTTCAAAAAGTCAAACCGACATTTAGAAAGTCAACATTAAGTCATATTGAACCCTAATCATGGCAAGACTATCAAAACTTGGAGAATGACGGTAAAATATGATTTCAAATGGCAGCACGATAATATGAACAAGAATGAACATTTATGACAGCCAAACGATCAATACAGTTCAAGGTCAAACCGACATTTCTCACAAAAGTCAACATAACAAAGAATTAATCGTATGCATAGCAACACATGACCAAATGATATAGAAATTAAGCACGGAACACCCTAAGCATCCTAGAACAGTTCAATAAGTTCAGTCAATCCTAGTTCACACGAAACAGTCGGCACGCAAAACGAGGTAAACCAAAAAGTCAACCGAAAGTCAACCTCTACGAAATTCAGCAAACAATATGTCAAAAATTCGTATTGAAAAGTCATACAACTGACCTTGAAGCCATGATTGCTAAAAATTAACGAGGTGAGAGGAATCGGTGAAAAACTTGAAAACTGGGTTTCGGAGAACTGGAGCTGCAAAGCTCCGATTCGAATGTTCTAGGGCTTGTTGGGATCGGAATGAGGAGGGGAGAGGTGCGGCGGCGGTCAGCGACGGCGGCGGTGAGTGAAACGGCGGCGACGGCGGGTGTTGAAAGTGGGGCGTTCGGCGATTTTTAAAGAGATAGGGGGTGTTTTCGGAGTGATGAGCGAAAATGAGAGAAGGTGAGAGAGGAAGTGGTCCGAAATTTAAAGGATAAATTAGGTGATTTTTCAAATCGGTTTCGGCGAAAGTAGGGGGGTGGTTTCGCCGAAACTACTAGTTAAAATGGATTGACCGATTTGAACAGGCGGTTTCGCCGAAAATGGAAGCTCGGTTTCGCCGAAAATTTTAGTTGGGATGGTTTCGCCGAAATCAGAAAATTTTCGAACCGAAAATGAGGAACAGGAGAAACAGGTCCGAATTTTGAAAATCGGTTTCGCCGAAAACAAGGGTGGTTTCGCCGAAAATTTTGAACTGTTCGGGTTTAAAATATTTTCGTAAATCAGGCCAACTTAAGAAAATCACAGTTAAATCCAGAAAAATCGGAACGACCTAAATCAACTTGCGACTGACTCTATGACATGCATACTTTACACGAAAAATAATAAATCAAACAAACTGACCCTTTTGGCTCTCCCGAACCGACTCTAAAATACCAAGGTTGAAACAAAACAAAACTGACTCCAGCCGTGGGTTGCCTCCCACGAAGCGCTCTTTTATTAACGTCCTTGAGCTGGACGATACCTGGACGGTATTAGGAGACATCCCAACTTAGATTCTCCTTCACGCTCACGTCGGAGTTCATGAAGTACAGCTTCGGGACTTCTCCGGTAAGCGTGAATCTCTTCCCGTTTGCATGTAGTAGTTTGGTACGTCCGTCGGGAAGATGATCAACGAACTTGAATGGTCCGAACAGCTCTCTAGAGAGATCATCCTTCTTGAGTGTGACGATGGAAGGAATGAGGACTGTCGGTTTCTCTTTTTCTTGCTTCTTCGGCTTGTTATCACCAGGATCGGTGATCATAAGTACTTCCTTAGGAGATGCTTTCGGCTTCTCCCTCCATACTTGTTCCGGCGCCGGTTTCTTGGAATGAATTCGTGGTGCAGCTGGCTCGGTGGAAAACGGTGGAATTTTTGGTCTCCAGACCATTTGGGTCATCGTCTTCTTGTTCTTTCCTCGAGGTTTGCTCGGTGATTTAGAAGAGGCTTGCAGTTCCTTCTTCTTCTTCTTAAGCGGCTTCTGAACCGAAATTTCTGGTTTTTTCGTAGTGACCTGTCCAACACCTGCAGTGTCAATTGATCTCGAAACACTGGAAGAAACATTAGAAATGAAGTTGACCGAGGCCAACTCCACAATCTCTACAGATAAACAATTTAATTCTTCCTTAGGAATGTATTTCATCC